>VUQI01041059.1:0-15742 GCA_015106735.1 Paratilapia polleni | reverse complement strand
AACCAATCCCCCACCCAAAAAAAAAAGAAAAAAAAAAAAAAACTCAGTTACATCAAACTAACAAAGAGAACAAAGACACCATGATCCTTTTAAGTGACAGAAAGACAAAAATAAAAACAGAGAGCCAACTAAAAGAGGAATGTGTGGTGGTTCCGGCTCCACATCCACTTGTACTTGTCAAGATATGTAAAGATTTCTTCTCTTCCCTCTTTTATAAAAGCCTGTTAACTGTCGCACAAATAGTGGCCGCAGCTGTTTCGTGACATTTATTCTCTTGTCGTTTCATTCCCATCGTTCTCTAATTGGCTTCTGTTTGTGTCCTCCTCTTATGTGGTCTCTCTACACTCAGCATAAACGAATGTACACGCAGGCTCGCCTAGAGAACAGGAGGGGGAAAAAAAAATCAAGACTTGTATGAGTTTTTCAGTGGTGGCGGTTTAAATGTTGTAGGTCAGAGAAATTATTATCTTTAATTCTGAGGCTGCGAGTCTCTTGATTTTCGGTTGCTGCGTGTGGGTGACCTCATCCACTTTATTGCACATTTCATCGCATATTTCCTGTCCTTTTGCCACTTGATCTGTGGTCTATCACCCTTCATCGTGTGGTCTCCTTCTGACCAAATCACCAAGTTGTGTAAATTGCACACTGGGGTAGACAAAAGAGAAGGGTATCATTTTGACTACTGTATGCTGTGGCACAGTATTAAATGAATGAAATGCCTCCAGTGAATGAAATATGTTTAACTGTAGTAAGACACAAACACACTGCCTTTTTTGGTTTGAAGTTTAAAAAAAAATCCTTTGATATTCTGGAGTGTCTTTTCATGTCATCATAGCCTCCAGGAATGTATTTATATTTTCTGTGCTTTATAAAAAAAAAAAAAAAAAGAAGAATTACCCTCCTTCTGGGCAGCCTATGAAATGTTTCATTCCACTTCCAACGTTATCATGAAATTAAACACACTTTTTAAAACCATATGTACAGAACCCAAAGCAAATATTTAAGTTAACAACAAAACAAGAATAAAATAAAATTTGTCTTATTGTAAAACAAATCAACACAGTAATGGCCAAATGCAGAAACACACATTGTAGCCATTTACCGCAACAGGCCACAGAAGCAAACCATTTTTATTATGTGAATAAGCCGAATAAATGGATACTGCATAGCCAAGAGGTTGTGCATCAGAAGTGTAACCAACAGACCTTATTGTGTTTTTTGGACATGTGTCACTTTACATTCCAACTCACAACCCAAGGGCTTGTAAAGATAGTATAACGACAAACACAGACAGCAACCGGAATAAAAACAAGTCTCCTTAAGGCGCAGGCAAACACACACAAACACACAGACGTTTACTGGAAGAGTGACAGAGCATTGCAATGGGAGAAAAAAAAAAAAAACAGAGAGAAAAACAAGTGGGCAAAAACCACTTTGGGAAAAAAACACCCTATATTATCAGGGGTGGAGATCTGCCACAAGCACATTCCTGATTCAATACTCACTTCATCCCAAGCTATTTCAATATTGGTAAATAGTGCAGCGTATCCACGGACTAGGGATTGCGCTATACCCGGCAGACATAACACCTTACAGAACGAGACATAATATTGTGGTCGCAGTGTAAAACAGGAGCTGTTAATAAAAAAACAAAACAAAAAAAAACTCAAACAAACTGTATCTTTTAGAAAACAAGTCACTGATACTGAACTAATAATCTGCAGTGGCTCATATCCAATTAAATAAGCTGGAAACTGGCTGAGCCAGGCCTGTGAACTATAACCCTGAGAGAAACAAAACATTATGCATGACTGATGAAGTGCGTGTCCAAGTGTTGTGCATTTGCAATTGTTCTGTAGAAATGCACACAGCAATTTGGTCAGGCTGTAGAATGCAGCTTTGGAAGTCTGCCTGGCCAAAATAGAAGCTCAATACATTTTCATTACTCAGAAAAAAAAAAAAGGCTTTTGAAATGGAAAGTTAATGTATCAGTACCAAACTTTTGTGGACAGCAAGACAGAGAATCAGAGGAGAAAAGAAATGAATTAGACTCTATGTGAGTGCAATAGAGGTGCATCCTCTAACCGCCCTTTCTTAAAGAAATTAACAAATAATACTATAAACATTTCATGACAATAGATAAGCTGCCTCTTCGCTGATTTCCTTATCCTGTGAATGATCTCCACCTCCATTGTCTTAAACTGAAGCTGCCAATAGTAGTCTTCTGCAGCTTGGGTGAGCTCAGATAATGGCGCATGAACTACTTCTGACTGCAGGACAGGAGAGTCTCTTGGGAAGCAACTGAATGACAAACAGGACTGCCACAACAGCAACCAGGGATTATCCACTAGTAAAGAAATTGTGTCGTTCTCTCACATAGATGAAAAAATAAAAATAAATTGTGAAATATGGTTGGGCAGCCGTTAATTATACCAGGGCGTCCCGCCCAAAATAAATGTGCGAGATGTGCGAGAGACACTGGGAGTGTGTGTGCGTGTAGAGGAATTAATAATGGAGGACGCAACATATAATGAGTGAAAAGGCAGAAAAAAAGTGAAACAGACTGACACACTAAGGTGGTGAAAGGTCACAACTTTGACACGCGTAGCAAGCTGAAACGTTCACTTTCCAGTCGAGGTCACCACTAGGAGGCCTGGAAGGGAAGTACTTTATTGTTCTGGGTTATGAGCTCTCTGCCAGCACTGTTAGGAGTTCTAAATCACACAGACACACACACATTCACAGACACACACACACTGTGGGTCATTCAGGGCTGCCTGAGCCAGATACTGCATACATGGCCTGAACAGATTTTTCCCCTGGTAAAGTCTTTATCCTAGACGCCTCACCAGTCTATTCCTAGAGGCTGCTGAAATGGAAAAGACGAGGTGGGTTTTATTTCAGACCATTTTATGATGCGAACTAATGTATATGAAAAGACATCACCTCATAAACCAATAGAGTTCCCTTGTTCATGCACCTACTTAGTGCACCACACAAGACATTTCATGAGAAATATGAGAGCTGCAAAATCCATTGAGATAATGACAATGACCTGTGAATATAGAGCAGTGAAGGTGTGACTGCATTATTTGAGCTGAATCAATTAGTCGGATAACCAATTAGACTGACAAAAAAAAATTTTGTAAAGGGGAAAAACACTTTTTTTTAACACTTTGGTAGGAGCTTGTTGAAAGTGAGTATCTGCTGCTTTTCTTTGTCATGTATCACAGTAATATTGAATATACTTTGGTTTTGGTCTGTTTGTCATAAAACAAGCATTTTGTATAACAGTGAAAATGACCAGCAGAAAATTAGCTGCAGCCCTACATTATTTATTACAATATTTAAATAAGCATATTTTAGCGCTGGAAAGCGCACTCATCCAACTACTAGCCATTCAAATAAATAGATACAGTTCAAACTACCAAGTAATTGAAATCAGCTCCACCACAATTCGCTACAGAGGAAAATGTGACACTTGCACCGATGTATCAGAAATGACAGTGGGTCAATGCAATCATCAACAAAGATCTTATTTTTCGTAGAACAAATAGCTGTTCACACCTGAGTTTTTACTTAAGAATGTGAAACTATTACTTATTCTAATATAACTCTTCTACTTTTTTGAGTAACTGTTTTAATTAATTTTTAATTGCTTTTCATTTCTGATATTAAATACAAATTTAAAAAAAAAATTAGCATAGAAAGTAAAAACAGTGGATGATAAAATCAGCTCCACCACAATCAAAGGAAAATTCTGCCCAGCTAACCTGTAAATATACATCTTCAGTGCTTCTAAACAACGCTCTTGAACTTTCAATAAACTTTGCAACGCATGTGTGTCTAATTCAAACCTTTAAAACCAGATTCAGATCTTTTTTGACCACAATCTAGACCTGAACAGTAGGTGTTCCTCATTGATTCAATATAAACTCTGGTAAGTGTCAGTGTGAGAGGTAGCAGAGAGGAGTGTGATGATGATAACCTCAAATGAATTCTCCTCTCTCCACCCTCCTCCACAGTTTATTAGTTTAGGCCAGAGGCCACTTGTAGCCTTGCAGAGTGGACGGTAATTGTGTGCGTGCTCCTTAAGCACCGACCGCAGCAATAATAGACTGAATTATACAATAAATTCCCTCCAGATGTGCTCCCTCCACTCCCACCCACCCACTCCAATTTGACAGTTCGCACACCCACAATCTGCGCAAGGAGGCCTCCGTCCACATACACATACACACGTGTGCACTCGCTCACCCATACGCATATACACTTACAAATGTGCATACACACATGCAGCGGCTTAGTTGCAGTGTTTGCATTGTCAGATTGTTTCCATACTGGTGTTAGCTTGCTGTGTTTCCTCACTGCTGGTGTAATTACAAGTCGTATTAGCTGATAGTGTTTTGCTAACCTTCCTAATAAATGTCCACTTGCCTCGGAAACCTCACAGAGAGTCCATTCAATAATAAGCAGACTTTTTAATACCCAATACTATCAGACCCTCACACATACACAGGCTTATCTTTAGAACTAGTCACATGCCATGCCCTGTCTGCCCTACAAACTTTTTTCTTTTTTCCTGAAAATTTTTGACTAGCATTATAAATGTAGCACTTGGAAGAAAATTATAGTGAAAGTACATCTTGAACAAAAAACAGAGCCACCCTGCATGGGAATCTGCCCATCTATTTCTGTCTTACAGAGGAGGCAGGAAATGAGGAGGATAAGGACAAGAAGAAGAAAGAGAAGGAAAAGAGTGGTCAGAATAATTATTATGTACACTGCAGCTGAAATGTGAGTCAAGTTTATATGTGTGTGTGTGTGGGGGGGGGGGGGGTTCTTCCAAAATGTTTTCATTTCAGATTTTTGTGTGTCTCAGCCTACTGTCATAGAAACAGGGTTTCATATTTTCTTATGGCTAAATATTGCCCAGCTCTCGGCCAGAGTTGTGCTGATGCAGGAGGATGGTGAGAGAGAGGACCACCAGCTAGATTGGCCGCTGCTACACTTTCTCTCCCTCTTTGCTGTCAAAAACTCAGTGCCAGCCTGCACAGTGCCACCCAGTGTTCAAATGAACATATGGGCAAATAATCACAGTGAAACCGGTGGGGAATGGTTTACTTAAATAAAAGTAGCAATAACTCCATTACAAGTAAAAGTCCTGCATTAAAAAAATACTGTACTCATTATAAGAATGGGCCCATCTAAGTGTATAAATATAAATAATACAAAATGTTAAAGTATTTAGGCTGCTTTTTAATGTTAGTGGTGGCTTTTCAGATGGTTCTGAGTTCTGTGTCGTTTTTGTTAAGTGCTTTATAACATTAGTGTTTTTTATTTATGTATGCACCATGCATTAATTTAAATTTATCATTATAATAATAATAATAATAATAATAATGACTAAAAAATAAATTAAATATAGTATGGGAGAAAATGTAGCTGAGTAGAAGTATAAATTTGCAGGAGATGGACACACATAAAGTACCAGACAAGTATCTCAAAATTCTTAGGTATAGAATTTAGTTACTGATACTACAAATAATAGGAAATGTTATTCTAATTATGCAAAATATGAATGTATTGTATACAATGAATTTATATTGTCTGTATAAAGTGAATTCATCAAAACGTAATTTGCTTTTGCCCACCGCTTTTCAAAGCAGAGACACAAAGACCCTTAATTAGATCCTTTACCGTGCTGACTAATTTTGTATATCACAAAAACCCACTACAATCACTACTACAACAAAACTGAAATACAACTTTAAATACATCACACCAAAAAAGTTAGGAATTTTTTCCAAAACTATTAAATGTTTTTTTTACATCAGTCATTTTTGTAAAGTTAGGATCAGCTGAGAATTACATCAGAAAAGGTAAGTAATGTGCATGAAGACAGTACAAACATATACAGATTAGGCCTTTACATAAGAATGAGCCCCTACATATTTCAGTTTTGATGGTCTTCATTATATACTCTATGAATGACTTTTTGTCTTTTTTTTAAATTAAAACATCCATTACTATGAATGCCATTAACACTAATAAATGCACTAACGATCAAATTGATAATAATAAAAGAAAGAAATAATAAAAAATAAATAAAATAAAATGTCACAGAACAACTACCATTCTTCCCAGATTTTACCTGACAGTGTTAGCGCTGCTACACTGTTACATGGTGATATTATGTTTGCCAGGTGAGAGCCTGGCCGGACTAATCAGTAAAGGCAGAGTAATTTGCCCGCAGACATGTTCCAGAGCAGAACTCCCCAGTGCTTTGCTCAACCTGCTGTCCCAGGTGGCTTCAGTGCTTGAATGGCCCCTTTACCTGCTCCGAACTACAAGGAATTCAAAGGAGACGTCATAACAGGAAACAGGAACAGGAAAGAGACTTGGCGCACTCTGCAGTGGCCAGGTGCAGAGTTTGGCTTGACTCTCAGCTGCTCTCTGGCTTGTGCAGGCGAGAGGGTGGCTGCTGGTAGCGGAGGCCTTTTCATCGCCAAGTTTCTTTATCAAACCCCTGGGTCTAGTTTGTTCTCCTGTTGCTGCTGCTTGGTGGGTTGCCGTTATAAATTAGGCTGCAGGAGATGTGGGGAGCTCCCTTGTGGATCCTTTCCCGATGACTGCTCACGCAGAGGGTCAAATGAAATATCAGCTACACCGTGCACCGTTTTTTTAATTACAAGAAGGCAGCTCGTAAAAGCAGCCTCATGAGCAAGGGTGGTACATTTTCCTTCTTTGTGTTCAACGCTACATCTTGCCGTTCGCTTTCTTTCCTGAGTTGCATTGCTCAAGGATATTTAATCACTATGTTGAAGGAAAAAGATGGCCTACATATAACAGTTACTTCAATTTATTTGACTCTTACTAATGATTGCTTGTAAGATAGATTTCCTTCATCCTTTCCGTGCTTACTCTTGGAAATTTACTACTCAAGTTCACTGTCTGTACAGCAAAGGGAACAAATTAATTTACAGTCATGCTGACCGGTTTAGAACATGATGACGCCGGGAGGAAAGAATTACTTTTAGCTTGGTCTTGAAAGCCACACTGTAAAAAAGTGTGAAAGAGACGAAATCAGATACTTATATTGCAATTTTGTAAATTGCCAACATTTACAGCCCAGACATCTTTTTCCAGCTGAAGATGCATACAGTGACAATATTAGCTCTAAAACATATGTCCAATTAATTATTTGAAACCCCACTAAGATGGGGTTGTATTTATTTTTGAGTGGTTGTCGGCTAAGTTCGTCATTGTGGCCGCCTGGGTGGCCGTGGCCTCTGCCAAAGATGCCCCCGCAGTGTTTAATCTTTTACATTTATTTGTTTGTTTTGTGAATGAATATGTAACCTGGAAAGACCTATTAGTTCCAGTGTATCCTCATTACAGGGGGCTGTTCATCCTGCTAGACTGTGGTTGGTCGGGCAGTCGCTCCTACAGACCAATGTCCAGACATCGCCTGGCAACCCTCGCTTTCGCCCACGACCATTCACTTCTCTCTGCCAACCTGTATTCAGATACGATCTGACACACCGAGGCTCAGCTCAAAGCCATGCTGGCACCACAACAGCGAATTGAGCCTAGAATTAGTTCAGGTTTGTATCAATATTTTGAAAAATCAAAAACTCAACCTCTCAATGAACCACCTAAATAGGGAGGGGGCTGTGATGCTTTTAAATATTGACTTTTTTTATTTTCACATTTGTTGTTGTCTCTCATAACAGTTTCAAGGGCTATGAGCTTGTTTGTATATGCATGTGTGCGCGCGTGTGGTTTATTCATTCCTTCTCTGTAGCATCCACTAGGCCTCTAAGAACTGGCCTCGCCTCATCTGGCAGCCATTACCTGCACACATGCTCCTGTCTGAAGGTTGATCTGCTGGGTTAAACAAATCCAGGCAGTGCAGCCTGGCCCGCCAGGAGTCAGCTCCATACATCAGCTGTGGAACAGCCAACATGACAGGGTTAGAGCTGGCTACCGTTAGCCGCGTGCTATCACTGATCATCCTATGCCAAATATGCTCGAAAATGACAAGCTCACTTTAGTTTAGGCGCTGATTTCGGCCATCAAACAGACTGAAATGTGTGACTTCTGCTTAAGGTTTTGGAGGAGGGAAAAGACTCCTGAGTTTCCCTCTGGAAAGATGTGACACAAATCATTTCTCATCTATGAACTTCCAAACTAAACAGTAACAGGCATATAGTCTCGCTATTGAATGTGGAATTCAGTAATTATCTGCAGCAATATGCTTTATCCAGCTTTTTGGTGTGAGACAGAGAATAAACGCAGCACTCTCTCAGCAGGGATGGCACGGAATTGACAATTCGACCAAGTTTGTGGAGTCTGATTCAATTCCGCTCCCAATCAAAAGCGTGTGAGATTCCATTTATGTTTATTACATTTCCTGTTTCTCACTTCATCATGTTGGAATTGAAACTGACAGGGTAATTATCATTTCACCCTAAATTGATCCCAATCCATGTGGGCTGGCTCCAAACATGGAGACACGAGACGGGGGAAAAAGAGAGATGGAGGAGAAAAAAGAAGCAGCATTCTGGGAGCATTTGGCGATGGTTCAGTCATCTGTAATACGTATCGCTTGAAGGGTGGGGAGAGATGGAAGGAGAGAAGCAGGGAGGGGAAAAGGAAGGGGAGACGTTTGGAGATTGCGTTGCGGGTGTTCCCTTGATGTCCCCCTGACAGGAACCAGATTGGGAGCCGCGCGGCGTCGGCGCTTTGGCTTTTTATTCGTCTGGCTCCGCCGGGTTTTTCCTGGCCTGAGCAGGCCCGGTTCTGAGACGCTGTGGCCCACTCGTGGAGCCAGCCTGTAGTTTAAGTGAGAATAACAAATGCTAGAAAAAATAACAGGCCTACAAAGAGAAAAAGAGAGGAGCAGCACAATCATACTATTGTTCGCGGTAGCTAGGCAGAAAGCACAGTCAAGCCACGTCTTTGGGACATTTTACTGGCTCTAATAAAGAGTGTGTGGTCCCTGTTTTGGAGAGGTCTGCCAGACTGACAGATATGCTCCACAGTAGTATTGGATGGTTCCGTATCATGTATTTTGACTTGTGTTACTTGGCACAGCTCAGGCGAGACCTGTCATTCATCATGCTTTTTCCTAGCTGAAAGTAGTGGGCCGAGTTGCTTATGATGGCATAGTGTGCAACACGTTGAATAAGTAATGGTAAAGGTGCTTGTGGACAGTGGCGGACTCAGAGATTTCACCATCACCCCTAAGAACTCGCACATAAACTGGCAAAGTCGTCCAATTTGACTGGCACGTTTAAACGTATATGTGGATTTCACTACCAGGAAAATATTTATACATGTCAGGGAGAAATCTGTAAATTATTTACTGTAGACTGACGGAATGTATTCTGAATCAAGCGTTTACTGATTATGTGCAACGTGTAGTTTAGCAGTAGGGGGTATGCAGCTTCACAATGAACATCTTTGTGTAGTTACAATGTGATGGACATTTTAATAAAATGTATGAGGATTGAACTTTTAGCCTGTATAAAGATATAAATGTATTCATCAAATAAAATGCAAAACAGGAGAGGTGAGAGGAGATTCTTCTCCATTCTTGTGTAATATTCTGCACTATTTGCTGGATTTGTAGCACATTCATGTCCCTGGTTTCTTCTGTGTGAGGTACAGACACACAGTTTGGTCTGTGCTTAATCAGTTCTGTTTTTAAGTGTTCTCTTCTCAGTTTTCCAGCACAGCCCTGTGAAAGAAAAACGTCTGGTTGTGGGTGGCTTAGCTGGGTCACTGAGCCCACAGAGTAGAGCATTTCATAAGAAAGAGCCCACTTAATTCTGAACCATACATCGCATTAGCTGATTTACATGTGGACAGCTATCATTTTGTGAAGGCTTTGACATTGATAAATGAGGTGTTTCACCTAATAGCTAATAAAAACAAATTACAGGTCTTAAGAGAAAGGATGTTCTTCATTTGGCTCTGTTTTCTGTCTCTTTGAGGGCAAGGGCCAGATTGTTTCCATATGATTGTACCCTTCGTTTGTTAAGAATACGGACAGAGATTAATAACAGGATTTTCTGATGACCAATCCACACTTTGCCTCGGAGTTAATTAAAGAAAAGACGGTGGAAACATCTGAACACTAAGGATAAATGACTGCTTTATCTGCACACTTAGAGATTTGTAAGTTACACAGCTTTTATTATTATTAATATACTGTATCTAATTCTGTCTTTTAGCATCATTTCTCTACCTCTGATTCTCAGCCTTTTCCACTGTTTGCACAAGTTAAACTTTATTTATTACAGGAACCTAAAATCTCTCCGCTATAAAAACATGCCATGAACACATAACTGATATTTATATCCTCTTAGCTGTATGTTAAGTGCAATAAACTTTTCTCCAAATTAGCAATACACAAATAATCTCACGGTTAAAAACGGTCGTACTGTGAAAACCGTCAAGTTTTCACAGTTCAACTGTTAATTATGAAGGGTATAAATGCCTCAGTGCTGTGATTGTGTGGCCGCTGCCCTTGTCCGCGATCCATCAAATATCCTAAAATCAAATTAGCGAAACTATAAACAATCTACTTATGGTCAGGGGGGATTCACGCGGTTTTCTCAGAGGGTCAATTTTTGACACATAATGTTAAATGACAAATGGCAGTCCAGAGACAGGAACAAATCAGCGCTTTGACCAGAGTTTTTTTTTCTCCAAAGAAAAAATATTAGCCTAAACAGTACTTAGTAGGTGAGGGTGTGTTAT
The DNA here is from genome assembly GCA_015106735.1 of Paratilapia polleni. Lineage (NCBI taxonomy): Eukaryota > Metazoa > Chordata > Actinopteri > Cichliformes > Cichlidae > Paratilapia > Paratilapia polleni. The sequence continues at coordinate 4,972 of VUQI01041059.1, read as the reverse complement.
TCTTAACTGGTTCGAATCACTACTGGATTCTGCTGGTCCCACAGAGCTCATATATAAGCTCTCTCAAGTTTCTTCAGTTAGGCGTGAAAAGGCTTCCCTTTTGGTGTCTGACTGAGGACAAGTCTGCCTCTATCCTCTTTTAAACATAGCCTGAAAGGATGAGGCAGCCACATCCACAGTCACAGAGGCCATAATTTTCCACAAAATAAAGAAACCTTATATGTACATTGTGAAAGCGGTGCAAGCAGGTGTGATTTCATACTTGACTGTACAGCTACAGGTGGTAGTAAATTAGCAAGCTGCACTGATGGAGTTGCTGTTAAATAAACTGAAATATACATCTTTTCCTTCACTCAGGTACATGTATGATAATTGCCATAGAAGAAAATGAAAAGTCCTTCTGTGAATGTTTCATTTGGGAGATTAGAGACATCACTTTTTAACCCTGAAATTAGAGATTTATGTTTTGTCAGAATCCTGCAATCATCTCATAGAGAAACAAAAACGATACTTTTCCTGCAAATTTAATTTCGCTGCTCCATCCTTGCTTGTAAATGATGCAGGCATACATAATGACTGTGCAGTCAGGCCCGAGGTAATTTTAAGTGCCACATCCAATCAGCAAAGCATCACAGCTTGGAGCGCAGTCATTCTTTCTGCACGGCCTTCAGCTGAGGTGATGCTCAACCGCTGAAACACAGTAAAAGTTACCAAAAAGAAAGGGTGAGGAAAGAGGAGGGGGCAGGGGGATTTCTGGGTAGAGGGGGTGAAAGAGCCTTGGATCCTGTGGTAAGTGCCAGAGGGACACGTTTTGTTGGAACACGGGTTGTGCTGAGTGATGGGAGAACGGCTACAGCAGTGTTTAGAAACACCAGTCGGCCAGTCTATTGCCTAGGAGCCTGGGTGTCTGCACTAAGCCCCCCTCCACACACTGCTCTAAGTAGGATGGTACATGCAGCCTCACTGCATACCACTCCTGCACGCCGCTAAAATTAGCCCCCCTGGAACCAGATGGAATTCTAAACAGAATAAACTTTTCTTGACTTGATTATATTGAGCCTTTCCAAGCTCCGACATTAAAAAGAAAGAGAGAAGGAAAAGAACGAGGGGGAACCTTAGAAGCTAATTGCTTTGGGTCTGGCGTGCACATTGGGCATTGTGTTGAGTTGAGACGCTGCAGTAATGCCGGAGCCTTTCCCCGGGCCGTGTCTCCCAACTGTCACATCTTCCATGCGTTTGCGGTGGGCTTGCAGCTCCACATGGACTGCATGTGAAGCCACTAATTAAAAGCAAGCGATCCGTAACTGTCTGGCTCACCAGGCCATGCTCATCCATGTGGTCCCCATCGGCTCTTGTAGACCCCCAGCCCTTGATGGGCCTCTGTTAGGCCTCTGCATGGGAGCGATTTTAGGAAAAAAATTACACAACTCCCTTATAAAGAAAACACTGGTGGTATTTATGACTTCTAATTACAATGACTTTTTATTAACTGACTCTGTCATAGTACAAAACCAATTAAACTAATTATTTTAATCACTTTTAATCATCATATCAAATAATATCATGGAACTATAGTGACAACATGTCATAAGGAATTTAAAGTGCATCATCACATATCTATTTTATTTGTAATGCTCATGATTTCAGTCCTGTTGATAAGACAGTTGTGATATTTAATGTGAGTGCCAAGTGTGGTTTAAAACTACTTGTATGAACTACAACAGTAGAGCAGATGGTGTATCTGTTCGCAGATTAGCTAAAGCAGCTCAGACTGTTCTAATAAAGAAATCTGTCAATAATAACTGCAAACACAGTCTATTTTCATGCCACACATGGTGTCAGTAGTATTCCCCAAAACAGCAACACAAACTCCTGTAAGTTAATTACTAAGAACTTGGACATGTGCTGAAATGGTAGCTGTTCAAAGCTCAAAAATTAAGAAGTGTAAAATGTACATTTTTTTAGCAAATTTTACTGATTGTGGACAGCATCAACGCAGTGGTTAAAAAAGCAAAAATACTTACTGTGACTGCATTACAGTAAATGTACATTGTTCACAAAAACTAAAACTGAAAAGGTTCCAAAATGAGGGCTGCTTTGCAATTTTCATCAACAAATAAAAAGTAAAAAGTCTAAAAAGTCTAATCTAAAAACTACTTTTGGCTCCCTTGTCACAAGGGGTCGCCACAGCGGGTAGCTCTGCATGATTGATTTGGCAGAGTTTCATAACCACTTTTTGGAAGAAACCGATTTTATCAATTTGAATTTGACAAGACGAGGTAACACAAAAGCTGAGAAAAACTATCAACATGCAACCAGCAGGTGACTTCTATAAAAGGCAAGCTAATGTAACATTGCTCTGGAAGATTTTTAGCCAGATATGTTTACTTATGTAAATTACGTAGTAGTAGATTTGCATAAATTTAGCCGTTTACAGTTATCAGTTTAACTGCTGCAGTTTCACGCAATCCTACTAACTAGGATTCATCAGCAGTCAACAAAATACACCATTGCATAGCTTAGTTTAAGTGCAGTCAGATTCCCTTCACATCTTTCCTTCAGAAAAGATAGAGGACCTGGCTTTCATGCACACTTGCTACCATCAATACTTCCCCTACATGACTAAGAACTACTTCTCCTTCCACCTGCCAAAGTCGCATGCAAACTGCTGCTCTTTAAAAGCCACTGAAGTCGGTCTAAAGAGGAGAAGAAAGATGCTGCACCAACAAGAAAGACTTCTTTCACTGAGTCATTTGGCAGTGCCGGGCAACATCCAGGTACAGACAGAGAGTGTCAGTGTCAGTGATTTGTGTCCACATAGGATTCAGTTTGAGTGTTGTTGTTCAAACAGTGTATTCCCAGATTCTTAACAGTGCAAAATGATGTTTAAACAAATGAATGCCACAATAAATAGCTATTAAAAAATCAGCCTGGAGTGAGATTTGTGTCCAGTACCATTTTACATCACTTAATTAAAATGATGGCTGTTTTACTGCCAATACACTGTATATTATAATGACACTTGCATACTCATTTTAAATGATTTACTCTTTAAGCAGCAAACCTTGCCTTACTAATTGTTGGCCCATGGGCAGCCAATGAGTGAGTCAGTCTAATCTGTTTTGACAGCAGACAGATTACTGGCTAATTTCTGTATTTTATATGGCTTTCATTTATTTCATTATGTTTTTCACTAGCTGTTTTTTTTTTTAATAACAGCAGGCCAGTGTAACCTGTCAGCCGTCCTTCTCTCTCACAGTGTATTTTAAAAAGCTGCAGTACAGTTTAGTTACGACTGGTTTGCCCTGTGCATTTTTATTTGAATGTAGATGATTCTCCAAGAGTGTGAACTCTCACAAGATGCCTTACCTTTTACTTCTGTGAACATGCAGGCGTATTGCTGCCTGGGTTTTATTTGATGCTGGGTTGGAAAGGAAATCAGTGGTATCACCCATCACTCGTGAACAAGTAAACACTTCCTTTTCCACTAACATTGCCATAGATGACAACGCCTGTAACCATGGTAACTAAAGACAACAAAGACTGAGGCAGTTTTAGGCTCAAAATGCTGAGAAGATTAGAAGAAATGCATGAGAAAAATAAGAAAAGAAATTAACTCTTACAGTACTGTGCAAAAGTCTTGAGTCACCCCTCATTTCATTATATTTTGATTCCAAGGGGACAGACTTTATTGTAATTTTTTAAAAGTGGTCTTGCGCAATAGTTCTCCAGGCTTTCTGAAGATCTTTCAAAGTTTTTCTTTGGACATCAGCTGCTTTTTCACTCATTTTCAGTCCAGTCCTTGTACCTGACCATTTTTAGAGGAATGTTTTTTTTTTTTTGTTTGTTTTGTTTTTTTGTTAAGGCACTAAACACTGACCTATGAATCATTCAAGCATAAAAAACGTACTTAACCCAAGGGATAAACCAGTGTTATGTCGTGTCTACACATAACAGACAAATGCCAAAGATAACAGTCTGACAGGCAGACTGATTCCCAAAGAGCTATCAGCCGAAAACTTGGGATATGTTGGGATGGTGTGCAGTGTGTCCTTAAAAAAACTGAGAACACTGGATAAGTGGAGGAGAAAAAAAGAAGTGTCAAGCCTAAAAACTACAGCAGATGATACAGCATCTACAGCAGATGAGCAGTATCTGAAAGTCATGTCCTTAAGAAATAGGAAAAAATCCAACAAAGACCTGACAGAGAACCTGAGAGATGCATCTGGCCCTTCAGTTGATCCATCGACTGTTCACTGAAGCCTCATCAGAAACATTCTCAGTGGAAGACCATTACCATCTGGAAAGCATCTGATTGGCAACAGCTTCATTTTTCAGCATGGCAATGATCCTAAACACACTGCCAGTGCAGTCAAAGCATACCTGGATAGAAAAACACACCGTGGAACACTATCAGTCATGGATTGGCCTCCCCAGAACCCGGACCTCAACATTATTGAAGCAGTGTGGGATCATCCTGACAGAGAACAGAACAAAAGGCAGCCAACATCCAAAGAAGAGCTTTGAATGTCCTTCAAGAAGCCTGGAGAACTATTCCTGAAGACTACTTAAAGAAATTACAAGAAAGCTTGAATAAGAGAGTTCAGACTGTGTTGAAGAATGAAGGTGGTCATACCAAATATGGACTTTCAAGCTCTTTACAATTGTACAAACTTTGTTTTTGTCTTATATTACTGTATTTCCATGTATGTTTGCACATGTTTCAATATAGACCTGCACCTATTTCCCATTTTCCTAGCAAAATATAAAGAAATAAGTAGAAATAAGTGGCTAAGTACTGTATAATTAGTAATAAGTACTGTAGACTACAACTAGGTAATAATAATAATAATAATGATTATTATTATTATTATTAATAATGATTAATTATTATATATAATAATAATAATAATAATAATAATAATAATAATAATAATAATATTATTATTATTATTATTATTATTATTATTAT
>VUQI01041054.1:0-12110 GCA_015106735.1 Paratilapia polleni | reverse complement strand
TGGTGTGGAAGAACTTGACTGGCCTGCACAGAGTCCTGACCTCAACCCGATAGAACACCTTTGGGATGAATTAGAGCGGAGACTGTGAGCCAGGCCTTGTCGTCCAACATCAGTGTCTGACCTCACAAATGCGCTTCTTGAAGAATGGTCAAAAATTCCCATAAACACACTCCTAAACCTTGTGGAAAGCCTTCCCAGAAGAGTTGAAGCTGTTATAGCTGCAAATGGTGGGCCGACATCATATTAAACCCTATGGATTAAGAATGGGATGTCACTCAAGTTCATATGCGCATGAAGGCAGACGAGCGAATACTTTTGGCAATATAGTGTATTTTAAGGAGAGGGTGTGTGGCTGTATTACTCACTTTCATTTAACATGAATCAGAAAGCAGGTTTACATAATGGGAAGGATAACATTCTAGGTTAAAGATGAGGTTTAAGGTTGGGATTAGGCTTAGGCCAACTGATGTTTATGGTTATTGTCAGAAATTAATGGAAGTTAATTAGGGGATGCCACGAGTACATTTACTCAAATACTTTACTGAAGTACAGCTTTAATGTACTTGTAATTTTAAGTATTTCTATGTTACATTGCTTTTTACTTTGTACTCCATTACATTTATAATAAAGCTTTAGTTACTTAATATATTGCAGATAACAAACCACTTATACTGTATATGATGCTGTATTAGAGATACAGCTACCCAGCAGTATGTAAGTAAATAAAATCATCTCCAGCTGCAACATTAAAGTGATGGACACATTAATGAATCAATAATTATGATACACTGATATCATATATATGATTCTGCATAATAAGTACTTTGACTTCAGGTACTTTAAGTATATCTGCTAAAACAATTATACGATTTCTTAAGTAGGATTATGACTTTTACTTATGCAAAGACTAAATACTTCTTTTGCTACTTTGTAAAATAGTTATTCAATATAAAACAACGTCTAAGCTATTGTGCGGACACTTTTTACATAATACAACAGTATGAAGGCACAGGGTTGCAGATGTACCTGATAACTGTGCCATCCCATTTTAAAAAAATGCTGGAAACGCCCTTGAAGTTAATGCACTGTCCTCTGAAGCAATGCGGCTTACCTGCCTGAGAACAGGAGCTGATAAGACAGAGGACACCTCAGCAGTGAGGAGTAACACAATTTCCTCATGGTCTCCTTTAATTAATTTCCTGAACTCTGTGTCTGTGGTAATGTGAACAAGTCTAAATTGTCTCAACTATCCGATTTGCATGCCTCCATTCTTATCATTTCCTTTTATCAATTTCTGGCGGGTTTTTTTCTAACAAAGGAAACAAAGGAAAAAAATGTTGTCAAACTCATGGTGGTGGAGCTTTTTGCATAGCTGAGTGCCTTTTTTCCCCACTCTATTTCTTTAGTGTGTTTAGTGAGTTCCTTCAGTGAGAGTCAATAATAGCACTGGTTTTACTATAATCTTATCAATGCCCATTCCTAACAGAGAGCTAACCTGCTGCTGTTGCAACTGCTGCTACTAAAAGGTTAATTAAAAAATTATCCCCACATTAATTTTCATCCAGATAAGGAGCCACAGCCTTAATTCTGTAGAAAAAATGTCTTCTGCTCCCTGAAGGAAGATATGGTATCAGCCATGCGTAATCAGCATCTGGATCAAAACATTTCAAGCGATACCCAGGCCACTTTGGCTTTCCAGCATTGTTCGAGAAAAAAACCCAATGTAAAACAACAAATAATAATCCATTAATCACTCTCTCACAACACACAAAAATTTGTAAAGCATAGACAAAACTGTTATTTAGCACTAATTAGCAGGCATCTGTGTCTGTGCCTTATAACCATATACTGTAGTTTATGGATGCAGCTTGCTAACCAAGGTTGCTATCGTTAGCTGATAAACTAGAACTCTACTCTCTCATTCAAACATGGTCACTTCTGACTCTAAAAAAACTGCCCTTTGTCACCAATTGTGTTCCTAATTTTTTATGGAAGAATTTCTAGGCGTGTCTCAGAATCTCGTCTCTGCTTTGTGTAGAAGATGTCTTTCTGCTGGCTTCATTGAGCGATGACCTCCAGCTCACACTGGGGAGGTTTGCAGCCTAATGGGAGGCAGCTGGAATGAGAATTAGCATCTTCAAGTCTGAGGCCATGGTTCTCAGCTGGAAAAGGGTGGAGTGCACACTCCAGGTTGGGAACAAGTTGCTGCCTGAAGTGGAGGAGTTTAGATATTTCAGGGTCTTTTTCACAAGTGAGGAGAGAGTGGAGACTTACAGGCGGATTGGTGCAACAGACGCTGTACTCATCTGGTGTGGGGGAGAAAGCGCTGAGCATGAAAACAAAGTTGTCAAATTACCGGTCGAACTACATTCCTATGCTCACCTGTGGACATGAGCTCTGGCTAGTGGCCAAAAGAATGAGATCACAGATATAAGCAGGAGAAATAAACTTCCTCCAAAGAGTGGCTGGGCTCTTCATTCAGAAAGGACTCAGAGTGGAGCTGCTACTCCTCCACACTGAAAGGCGCCAGTTGAGGTGGTTCATTATTTGACCAGGGTGCCTCTTGGACACCTCCTAGGTGAAGTGTTTCAGGCATGTCCAACTAGGACGAGATCCCGAGGTAGACCCAGGATACACTGGAGAGATTATACCTCTCAGCTTGCTTGGGAATGCCTCGGTGTCCCCCTAGGAGAGCTGGAGGAGGTGGTTGGGCACAGGGAGGTCTGGGCATCTCTCCATAGATTGCTGCCCCCATGACCCAGACTCAGATAAGTGGCAAAAAAAAAAATAAAAAATGGACGGGTGGATGGTTTACTGTGAAATGGCCAAAACATTAAAAATGACTGTTCTGTGAATTTTTGCTCATACCACCTAGGACTACATTAAGCTAGTTATAAGGAATTAGCTCACTGTTACTATTATTTACACACAGCCATAAAGAGTTTATACAATAAAAAAAAACTTTAAAAATGAAGAAAACCAATAAAAACCAGACAAGTGTTAAGACTTCGACCCTTGTTAACTGATTAGGGCAGGCTAAATCTTTCCCCTCCCTCTCCTCACACCTGCAGAGGTGTGTCTGAGGTCTGAAGCAGTGAGAGCTGCACATTGGCATCAGGGTTTGTAATGTACAGGTGCTACTTTCTCAAGCTTCAGTCTTGTACAGTATGGTAAACGTGAAAAAGTAAAGCAAATAAGGTTTTTATGGGAGCAGTTACTGAATATTTCTGCTCAGACAGATGAAGATATAGCATGCTCTCTTTACTTGCATAGCTGTTAATTACATAATCAGGATTGCGTGCAGGGCTCGCCTGTTCGGCCTGAAGTGCATCCTTAACTCGAGATCATTTGAATTAAAATGGGTAAAATAAGATTCCTAAGCTTCTAAAGAGAGTTTTTATGGGTTTCAGCCTGAGATGCAAAATATTCATGTGCAATATTCGCGGCATTAAAAGTAGGAAGATAACTGAGAGGAAGCAGCGCTGACAGCACTGTAGTCCAACACCTCCCACCACTCTCACTCTCACTCTCACTCTCACTGCAGCGTTTTTAACTTATACACTGACATTTCAGCAACTTCCCCATTCTTACCAGTTTTCCTGCATCCATTCCAGCGCACTTCTCTCGTCGAAACGTCGCTCGAACTCGTACTCAACCAGCGGGTAGCTGCTCGCCTCACTCTCGTTCATTTTTCTTCCGCTCTCGAAGTTTCTAGTTGGTTTTGGAGGGATGAAATAAATGCAAAAAGGCTGAAAAGGCAAGTGAGAGGCGATACTTTGACTGCTGCTGAAATCCAGCAGATATCAGCTGCTTTTAACTCTGGTTAGAGTCCCAGATGACAGGAGGGATGCGGAACTGTCACTGTCAAAGAGTTTTACTGAGCGCGGCGAAGCACGATGCTATTCCGGTTTGGATTTTCATAATAAAACTCATCTCAGCTAGGCACAGATGATTAATAATGATAATTTTTCTGATTGCTTATGCCTTAAAGGTGGAGAAAATATATCTTTTCTTTAATATAACTTTTTAACAATTTGAAGTCTATGAAATTATTTCTGATTGAAACCTTTTCAAAAGATCGCTGTAATAATCTAAGCAAGAGGAAATAAATGCATGAATAATAGTCCGAGTGTTGCTAAATCTGAGCATTGACTGTATCCTAGGCATAGTAGCAGGACTATTAGTGACTTGTTTCTTAAAAGTGTGCTGTTTCCATCAAACGGCACACCCAGGTTCATGACAGCTGATTTTACATGAAATGATAAAGATGGAAACCATACACAAGTACATGCAAAACCAGTGCAAGCAAAGACCAACCAACTGCAAATGGCAACTGTGAGACGCAGAATCATAAAAAAGACCATAAAAATGTGGGATACCAGAAGGAGAAAGAAACCCACTAAAATTAGAACAAAAGTGTTTTTGTTTTTTTTAACTCTGAGTGTATTGGACACCAATTATACCACGAGAAGTATATATTTTTTTTATGTAGACTGAAGACAAAACTGAATGCAGAGAGACCCACAAAAACCAGCAACTGAAGGTGGCTGCAGTAAAGGACAGAGCATCTCAAAGGAGGAAACACAGCATTTGGTCATCTCCATGGGTCCTAGACTTCAGGCAGTCATTTACCTCAAAGGAGTTTCATCAAGTATTAAAAACAATCCTTAAATTTGTGATAGTTTGCCCAATTAATTTTGAGCCTCTGAACATGGGGGACTGTGTATAAAAATGTCTGTATTTCCTAAACAGTTAATGAAAAGGTTTTGTAAAAATCATTGAATTAAAGCTGAAAGTCTGCACTTCAGTTGTTTCAAATTTAAAATCCACTGTTGTGGTCCACAGAGGCAAAACTACCTATGGAGCTCACTGTATTATATACAGTAAACGAGGGAAATGGTTGGTTCAGTTTATGAAGGAAAGAACTAGAGTTGAAACAACCTGGCAATTAATTGATTTGTTGACTGACAAAAAATATAGGTAGTGCATATATTTTAGTCCACCTTTTCAAGTGAGTCAACATCTATGTTTGCATATGTGATATTTAGGTTTTAGACTGTTTTGGGAGAGATAGCTTTGAGCTCTCACTGAGCACTTAAGTTTACAATTCAAGTACTCAATATCAAGAGATCAGCCAGTTGGAGCACCGACTTTTATTATGAAGGTGGTCGTGGTCGTTTCCGGTATTCCCCGCGCTGTCATTGGGCGATTTGACTCAGTAAGAGCACGTTTTTTAAGGGGGCGGGGCTTGGGTGTGACGTTTTATCATCAGGCGAGGGCCGTGGGACTATTGACCCCACAAAAAAAAAAAGAAGCATCGGCACCAGTCAGACCAGTCTGCCACTAACAGCAGGGCCAGGATACCTGATATCCATACTTAGGTTAATACTTCCAATCAAAAATCAGCTAATGTGTTATGTAAGAGACAATCATAATCAGGATTAATTCGACATTTTTTAAATATATTATTACATGTGCACAACAGCAGTGCAGATGCATTGCTGCACTCAAATCACACTTATCCTGGGGTGGTTTTAATGCACAAAATTAGTTTTATATCCAGTTATTATCCGGTTCTTTGTTTATTTCACATGTCCATGTCATTTTAGTATGTTCTATTAATACACACACAACCACACCTGCACCCTACCCCCACCCGGAAATTTTGAGCATCAGACGCTCAACTTCCTGCCTAAAGGTGGCTTGTTTTTTGTTTGTTTTGTTTTTTCATGCACTATTTGTACCTTTGAGCACATTTCATTAGTAAAAGAAAGGATACGGAAAAGAATCTGTGCAGTAACTTTAGTATTTTTAATGAAAACATTCATAGTATGAAGGTAAAATTTTGCATATTTCACAAGTTACAGGACCTTGAGTTACATAGGAGTGGGTCCAGATTTTGGTGCTTTTTAATTCAGCCTTTTTTTTTCCCACAGTATTTTTGAGCCCTCATAACTTCATAAGTAAAGGAGATATCCACGTGAAGTTTTCAGGGCTGAAAAATATAATTACCCTCTGTTAAAAACTGCAAACTGCATCAGTGGATACCCTCTTCACAGTTTTCTGGCTTCATTTTCTGTGCAGCTTGTAACAGTTTTCTGATGGAAGGCATGTTCCTTGATACAGACTAAGCTTTACAAGGAAACATCCAGTTGCTGTGACACTTGTGCTCAGTGCAGTGTCCTCATTCATCCTGAGACCCTCTGATATCCAGACCCTTCGAGGAGTTTGAAAAACTTATTCAAAATCTGTTAGATCAATGTGAAACTATTACACAGAACATGTTGTTTCAGTGTTGTTTATTTATATCACAGCCATAAGCTACATTTAGCAGTGCTAAAACATGATGATGTTAGGAAATTATTTTGACCCTGAAGGAATCACAGCTAGAAGGTGAGCCTAGTATCAAAGTGTGGGTAAAAAAGGAGACCTTTCATATTGTTTTGAGCAGCCACCTGTCCTGCATGGTGACATGGAAAGTTTACCCAAAATGCACTTTCTGAAGTTTTCTCCAGTGAATTATCAGAAAACAGATCAAACATCCAGGTGGTTGGTTGCAGCTTTTAACAGAGCTTAAATGTGTTTTTCAGCCCTGAAGATTTCATTCAGATATGTCCTGTATGAAGTCATGAGGGATTAAGTATACTCAAAAATAGCAAGAATTAAAATGGCCAAATTCCAACTCTCCCCTATGTGCTACAGGAGCCTGTAACTGTGAAAATATCCATAGTGTGAAGGTAACATTTTGCATGGCTTCACAAATACACTAAAAATTAATTGTAGAAAAAATATCACCTGATTCTAAGGGGGGGTCAGGTGTGAACTTTTTTTCAGATGTGGCTGATTTTTATGACTGACCCTCGTGTGTTATTCAGACCTTAAAACACATTCGTCAGATTTCTGTTTTGTTGCCCAGATCATGACTGATACTGTGAGTAACTCAACCAGATCTTTCAGCTTTATTTCACGTTGGTGTCTTCTTGGAATCTGCCTCATGTATAATTCTTAAAGATCTTTCGGTTCTGCGTTTGTGTTTGTCTCACCCACTTCTCCACGCAATGACTAAAACATGACACCTTTGTTTTTAAGTATGCTCTCTGAGATTCCAAAACAGTTTGTCTCAGCCATCATAACTCCCAAAAGATCCCCCAAAATTGTAATCTACTTCATGCATTTTTGGTGCAAATACGGCAAAGCAAAAGTGAAAAAGCTTCGGGCCGAATTTAATGACACGTTCGTAATCTATCTCAAGCTCCCAGGTTGGACAAGTGCAAGCCAAATGTTTGTGACTATGTTCCTATCTTTCATGCTGTGTTGATGAATTTTATATCCATATTTATGTATTAAGTAATCAGTTCTAAAAAGGTCCTTATATATGACAGCCTTAACTGAGCCCAGGAGAGGTGGCACAGAGGGGGACAAGAGCAGGACAGGGCTGCTGGCATGAAATCAGAATATTAGATCAGAAATAAACACAGTGTTGAAAATTCAGGCTTATGTGCAGCCCTGTGCTCTCATACAGATGAATTACATAGTGGTTATTTTGTATTGAATAAATGTTTTGCAAAGTGGAGATACAAGCATTTAGACTCTTTACTTAACTAAAAGTCATACCTACTTATGCAGCCATTTTAGCATAAAAGCACTCAGTAGAGACCCACCTTTCTATCTGTCTCTCTTGCTCTCTCTCTCTCTCTCTCTCTCTCTCTCCTCCCCCTCCCTTGTGCATACCTTTGTATAGGCGTGCCTTCCCATTCCTGCCTGCCACCAGCTGACACACCTGCAACCTCCTGGTCTTAAACCCCACTCGTCCTCCTATTCTACTAGTGTGATATTTATGCTCAGGCTCCTAGTATACTTCTAGCCATTCTTGTGCTTTGTTCTCACAGAAGACCCACTTTGTCCTTTCTCTCCTCAGTTGGAGAATCCTCCCTCGTGCATCAGCTGGTGCCTCTGGTCTAAGTTCGGGCTGTTTGGAATTCCCTGCCTGCTCACTCTCCTCTGTCATTATTGGAAACTTGGAAACTTACTTTTGCAAAAGTTTCACCTCTGTAAATAAACCTTTGAACTTTTACCAGCTGTTGCATTCTGCATTTGGGTCCACTGGTTTAGTGAATCATAACAAGGGTAGCTTTATCTGTAATAATGCAGCAGATTTATAGCTTTATTATAGAAAATAAAGTGATAAATCCAAGGTATGGGGTACAAATTACAATATTTGTATCAAAATTATAGTGGTGTAGAAGTAGAAAGTCATAGAAATACTTAAATAAAGTGCAAGCACATTGAAATTGTACTCGTTTCTATAATAAAGATGATTAAATATTCTTAATGAGATGTCTTCATTCTTTTCTCCATTTAGCAAAACACGTGAAGTTGAACTGAGAAAAATGTGGTCTTCAGACCTAATGACCCAAATCTGGGATCTCAGCTCATCCTGAGAGTTTGTACTTAGTAAATCCATTCAATAGTTGTAGACCAACAGGATGTCATTACAATCCCTGCAGACATGCCTCCAGTGATGCTTAAAGACAGTAACACTGTACGATTTAATGTGCTTAAGTTACAAAAAACACACAAAAAGTGAGTGGGTGTTAAAATAGCCCCAGAAGCTCTTATCTGCCCAAAGGCATGCACTCACTAATTATTCCAGTCATGTATACAACATTCAAACTTCTTCTCATTTAGAAACAACTGTGTACAAATAAGAAAAGAAAGGAAAAGAAAAAGGCTTCACATTCACAGCTTAGTTAGATTAATGAAAAATCTGTTCAAACTGTCAAATTTAGTATTTTAAGTAAGCTCCCATCATACGTGTGGGATCACCAAAAGAAAAAGACCCAACATTAATAAATTCAGGATCTGTTTTTATGCAGATTTACTGCATGAATTCATCCAAATACAACCTGGAAATGTGAGAAAAAGTATAAACATAGGAGGCCATCTGCTGGATAAAACATGAAGTTCTATCCAGCTTATAAATGTCTCTTCTTCTATGCTATTGAAAGGAGCAGACGTATTCTGTTTCCAAACAGGTACTCAGTGCAGCAAACTGATGGACACGTTAGTGCGAGAAGGTTTAATTGCACTTCAGTGTCAGTGGAGAGCAGCTGGTGGTGACAGAAGAGTTACTGTGAGTTTGCAAAAGACACAGAAAAGAGAAAACAGCACAAACACAGAGAGTCTTTCAGGAGCTGTTTGAACACAGCTGCTGCTCTCAGCCTGCCTGCTGCCCTTTGAGCCACATCTTTCTCTCAGGCAGCAGGAGGCAGCCAAGAGCAGGGTAGTTTGTGTGACCACTGCTGCACCCAGGCATCTTCAAACAAAGGAAAACACTTAATCCATTCTTTAATAACTAAGAAAAATGGGTGCTGATTTGCAGACTGATGTATCTTGTAGTGCTGGAGGAAATATTCATATATTTAAGCAGCACTACTAATACCACACTGTAAAACTCACCTGCAAGTAAAATTACAATTTTATTTATATAGCGCCAATTCACAACAACAGTCACCTCAAGGCATTTTATATTGCAGGATGTTTATGGTTGTAGTTGGCTGACGTGAAAAACTTATGAAGTTGATCAGACTACTTGACACCGTCACCTTTGTCAAGTTTAAGAGGCCTGGATATCAGTGCAATCAACCGAAGCTTTTCACTTTAACAAACATAGTTTATTAAGTTGAACCAACTTGGTGTGTAATATGGACACTGAATTTGGGTAATTCACATACAATACAAACACTGATACATACACTCAGTCATTTCAGTTCCATGTGGGAATCGTTGCTGCATTTTGCACACCCACTGGTACTACACTGCCCCCTGGTGGTGAAAGTAAAATTCTGTGGAGGGAATTTACAGGTGGTACCTTTAAACCAGTATTAGGAGCGCTGTTTCAGCCTTTTATTGACTGATCAGTGTATAACATGCCAGTAGGCTAGCACTGTTACCCCTGTTATATTCTGGGATAGTGATGGTTTGTAGAATTACAAGATTACACGGGAACCTGTGGTGACGACAGACACATTAATGCTTTAAATCAAAGATGTCAGCAGGTACAATGCTGCTGAATTGCCTCCTGTTGTAGATATCACTAAATAATTAATTTTTCTGTCAGAGCTCAGACTTCATTTATGGTACAACAAGATCCAAAGGGATTACAGCAGGAATTATGACCACCATTACTGCTGAAATCTCAATGCCTTTCAGATCCGTGTTCAGCAAATTGGCATTAATACCACTGGCAGAAAATGATGTTGACAATTTAGACAAGCATGAACATTTCCTACAGTTACAGCCGTCACTGTGGTCTGAAAGGAACACATTTTATGTGGAAGAAAATATCCAGTATGAGTACACAGTGTTCCCCGGCTTTACTGACATTCAGATCAAAGTGACCTGAAGACGAGTGCATTATCAGCTCAATCAAACAAAAGCAAAGCTACTGCACGCCAGAGGACATCATGAGGGATGTTGTTTTATTTTTAGAAATCTTTTGATCTCATTTTTTGTCAGCATGCACTTGAACAGATTTGGTTGTGCATGTTGTATGTGCCAAAGCATTTCAGTGTATCTGTCTATCAACTTCAGACTCAATTTGTATCTGTAACTTGTAATTTAAATATGTATTAACCTCTTTCTGCAGCGCTCTGTAGTGTTTGGATGTCTACAGTTTGGATATAAATGTGTGAAAATAGATGTTCACAAGTTCTGATTTTTTTTTTAATTAAAGAGAACCTGCTATGCTCATTTCCAACTTCATGCTTTTATTCTTGGACTCTACTAGAGTAGCTTTGCATGATTCATGCTTAAGTAATCCCTTTTTACATTATGCTGTGCCTTGGAGTAGCCCCTCAGTTGATTCATGGTATGAACCTATAGACTGTATATAAAACATGGACACCACAGCATCACCCGTGTTTTCTGGACTCCACATTTTGAAGCCTTTATGTTTTTGGAGTGTTTTGGAATGAAACGTGACCATATTTGGACAAAATGGTTGAGTGCCAAGTTATCTGTGAATAAGAAAAGGTTTGGTTAGTAAGCTGCTGGTTAGTGATGAAAAAATTAACCCACTCTACAGTTGTTATGGAATGGAAAACTAACCATAATGCCAAAACTGTTTTTTGAACTATGCTTTAAAATGCCTTTGGGCACTTTAACATGGGAGTCTATGGGGATTGATTCACTTTGCAGCTGGCCTCAAGTGGTCATTAGAGGAACTGCAGTTTTGAGTCACGCCTGAAATAAACTGTTTTAGCTGCCTTTAAACCAACTTTTTTTCCCCCCCCAATTGGCTACCTCAAAGGAAACAAAAGATTTGAACAGCAGGTCGGTGGGGCTATTGTGCTTACAGCTGTGTGTCACAAATGACCATAATGGAGAAGCCAGTATTAACTATATTATTAACCAAGAGCAGAAAAAACTTTCTGAAACTGAAGGTTTGACTCTGAAGTCTGAGCTTTTGGCTCACAGGGATTACTCTAACATACTCTGACCAAATTATTTGAAACTTTTACCATGTCTAATATGAGAATTCACCATTGTGATTGTATAGATATGACAGAAAATAAGGAAAATCACTATTAAAATTTGTCCTTAAAAAACTGAAATAAAAGCAATTAGCCCAAAAAACGTGCTGCAAAAGAGGCTAAAGTCAACGTGGATTTAGAGACCATAAGTTATTCTCTTTAAACATGGTCATCCTTCAACTCTACTACAGTATATTTAAGAAAGAAAATGTACATTTTTAATCCAACACATTAGCAGAAAATTCTCCTTTAAAGTGGACTTCTAACACTTTATTATATATTATATATTATCATATATCATATATAGCTCTGGAAAAAATTAAGAGGCCACTGCAAATTTTTCAGAAATCAGCATCTCTACATATATGACAGTCATTCCATTCCAGTGTCACAAGCACACCTGTTTCTGCCTAATAAGGTACTGATGAGGTGATCACCTGAACCAAATCTTATTTAACGTGGAAAAGTATAAATGCCATTGCTGTGGTCATCACTATCCTCTTGCAATAGGACCAACTGGATGGCAAAAACAGTGCTAGTAGTACATCAAAAGTGTGATGTGAGGAAAAGAGGGTT
>VUQI01041048.1:5456-15883 GCA_015106735.1 Paratilapia polleni | reverse complement strand
GGCGGGGGGGGGGGTCTCTCAGGAAACACTTAACTGATGATTTTATGGTCTCAGCAGTTAGTTTTAATTCTTATACAACATGATGTTCATTTGATAAACTGTGGTTCCCATTCAAGTCAAAAAGGGCAATAAAGTAGTGTATGCTTTATGGTGGGCCTTCCTTAGTGCACATTTTTTACAAGTTGCTAACATGTGAGTCCCTTGGTTTCTCATTCAGATCCACCCAGTGCTTGTCATGTTCAGTTTCAAAACAACAAGATGGCAATGGTCAAAAACACTAAGCGCAAGGCTTCAGGACAGGACTTCACTAACCAGTGGGTGACGTTACAGTGGCTACATCGACCTATTAGGTCATGTTTTCTTTTCCTAGAGTATTGGTTTCATTTTAGTGAAGTGAGATTAATTTGTCCTGGATATGACTGTTTGTGACCCTCCTTGACTTCTCAATGAATTTTAATTCTCATTAGTTTGTGCAATACAGCCAACCAATGACAAGAAAACTTACCACTTTCTTTCTGTACTTCACATATAACAGGGTCCATGTATAAATTGTGATGGATCATGACCTGGATGAGCCACTACGTTGCTGACATTCTGGTTTTCTAAATAATGGTCCGAATTTTTGCTTCATTAATTTGTGGATCCTGCCATAAAGTTTAATATTAATTTGAGTTTATTAAATGTACTGAAAATATGGATTGTGTAAATTAACCTACAACTGCAAACTATCCCAAAAAGATGGCGTAGCCCTTTAAAGGTACTTTTTGTAACTACGCTCTGCAGAATTTAACTAAAACTTTCACCACCAGGTGGCAGCATTTTACCAGTGGGTGTGTTAAGATGTTCTCAGATGTGTCATGCTGTTTATGAGTTGCCTGGTTAAATAACTCACTACACCATCCTGTGGTACAAGTTGATATTTGACAAAAGTACAGCCTAGCCTTACTTCCGTTTCAGCTGACATCTCTTCAACAAAATACATTGATGTTTTTGGAAATAAAGTCACAGCTGGTGTTTCTTCACATTCTGTTAATAGCTTTAGTTAATCTGGGAAGGTTTCACATTTTTAAAGCAGGAATTTGCAATAAGTACCTTCAACAACTGCGTATGAGTCAAAGGTAAATAACTTCGGCTTTCAGTTTGAGCCACAGATAAGCACAAGCCCAATCTTAGCGTTCCATTAAGAATAACTTAAGTGTCAACATTTTAAATTTTTAACTTTTACCCTGGAGCACTTCCATGCTGGTAATGTTATTGTAGTGCCACTGATCATTAGTGTTTTTACTGTCAAAGTGAGTCCCCTCAGCTACAGAAAGATTTAGCATGTGTTCGAGAATGCAAATAAGGCACGCATCCATCCATAGCAGGCTCTTAAAAAATGCACTACAGTTCCCCCAGCAGCGTCACATCACTTGTCCTCAATGCTGACAGTGAGGACAGCAGTAAAGCTTCTAATCTTTCAATCCCCTGTCCTGCTCAGCCTGATGGATTCATCCACAATCACTGCATGTCAAAATACAGCAGCCTTGAGACAAATCACAACAGCATATGGTCGTGTTTCTGCTGCTGCTGCAGAGGGATATTTACACAGGGGTCCATGTGCGGTGGAAGGTTATCACTCTATTGCAGTGTGGGATCTTGCTTCTTCTTTCCCCATTTTACATCAACTATCAGATGTATTTCTAGCTCTGAAAAAGCCTTCACAAGTCCCAATAACCATCATAATAATGAAGTTTATTCTTAGATGAAAATCATTCACTGCCACTCTGTCTTAATTTATGAATGCCTGCGGACCTTTGTGGTGACGTCCCATTATGAAGTCTCCCTGGTCTTCATTAGTTTTTATTCCAAACTTTTGTTACAGAGTAAGAAGGAAAGAGAAAAGGGAATAAAGGAAGAGGAAATGGAATTGGGAGTAAAAGAAGACAGAGGTGGGGACATGGGGACATGGCAGAGATGACGGAGACATTAGAAGCGAGAGAACATTTGCACTTCAAATGCTTTTCTGCCACTCTCCTCAATTATCAGTTCAAGAGCAAAGGTAGAACTGATAGTGCTTAAATGTATCCAACTGTGGGCACATTTAATGCAGAAAAACTGGAGCTTTTAGGTAAATGTAATGAAGTGTAATGTCTCAATATGCATAAGCCAGCAGTATATAATTACAGATGCAGAGTGAAGTGCTAATCACAGAGAAATGGTCACAGGGTCACAGCTCTGTTAAAGATGTAAAGTGGAAGGAAGGAAATGTAGAAATATTCTTCCAATAAAAAAAAGGTACTTCCAAGCTACAAACCCCCTTGTTTTCAATTTGCTCAACATCAGTAACACTGTGAATTCCCAGAGAAATAAAACAGAACGAGTGAAATTGCACTGGAAACCATTTCGATGATGATTCATGTTTGTCTGTGCAAGGGCTCGTTGTGTAAGCGGCTGCTTGTCTGGGTCCTTTAAAGATGATCCGTAGGAGAAGGATCAGAGAAACAACTCAGTATTGTTAACCTCCTGCATTTTTAATGCACATCCCTTCAATATTTGATGGGCCCAGAGACTTCACAGATATTGTGGTGTCAACTGATAGATGTCGGCTTTACAAATCAAGCTCAAAAGTTTAAATCTCAATTTTGGAAAAGAGGCCACGCATTGTGTACGCTGTGCTGAAGAAAGACGGGAATGTTACGAACGTGCAAAATTAGGGCTCTTGTTCGGTTTTGTAAGGCGCATTTTTCTTATTGTGCTGACCTGATTTTTGAAGCCAACTGAGCACAATGCAACAAGCTTTAACACTGACATATCATCACCTTTTAAAAAAGAAAACTTATTAGCAAACTGTGGTTTTACTTCTGCACGGATCAGCCGTGGAATAGCAGTAGCATTCATTTATAATTTTTTGTCTGTGTGACAATATTCATTTCCCTTTAAGCTCTTTATTAGTTCCCATAAAATATAGTAAGGCTCTCTGAACATCCCACAATGCTCACCAGGTAGCCGCTACCTAATGGTTGGTGCTCAGTGTGTGGCTTACAGTTAATTTTGTTGAGCTTTTTCAATGAATTTCCACCAATTTTTCATTTATTTCACTGACATCCAGAACAAACAAATGCATATGAGGATACAGCACATAGCAACTAACACCTGAAACACACCCACTCCTTGTGGAAACCTAATCGATCAATGATCTGTTATGCCAACAGCTCCGTGTTTGCTGTACTCAGCTGATATTGACTGAGTCATTATCCACAGTGAAACAAGGACGCTGTTACAGTCCCTTATCTCACTATCAGATGACTTTTAAATGTTCAGCACACATCATTTTGCTCAAGGTGCTGTTTATCTGCGTCGTGAATGAAACTTTACCCATGTGTCCCTTGCAGATCATTAACAAGCTGGGTTCTTCCCAGCTTGTTAATCAATCACATCTTAAAAAAAAAAACAGTTACCACCTGAGCCTCTCAGATCAGCTGGTTTCTTTTTTACAATAACTTCAGTCTATTTAATGAAGCCATGCAAAACGTCAATTCATACTGTGACATTTCTCTGAGTTAGTACATAAAAGTCAGTGGCAATTTTGCGAATTTTTTTCCAGCATTTTTGAGCCCTCATAACTTCATATTTCCATTCTGACTAAACTTTCAACGGTCGTGTGGGATCAGTAGCTGGTTACACCATGATATAGGATATGAAGGGTCTCCTTTTCACCTACATTTTGATAACAGGCCCATCTTCTAGCTGTGATTCCTTCTGTGTCAAAATTCTTTCTATTGTAATTATGTTATAACACTCATCAATATAGCTTGCATCTGAAAAATGGACAAACATCAGTGTTTTATATAATAGTTTGGGCATGTCGCATTGATCAAACAACTTTACCCTGAAGAAGTCTTTCAAAATCAAAGCGCATTTGGTGATCAATCGCGATCAAAAATGCACTTTTTAAAGCTTTCTCCAGTGAATTATTAGACAACAGATAAAACATCCAGGGTATCAGTGCTTGGTTCTGTTACTATACGTCACAGACATTAAACTGGTGCAGTTTTCCTACTGAGTATGATATATCCCATGATACTGATGCTCAAAGTTGGTCATAGAAAAAAATGTGATGAAAAAAAACCTAGAGTTTGGCTTTAGTTTGTGACACTTGGAGTGGGTGTAAAACTTATTTCTTTTCAGTTAAAACTGAGTTTAAAAATTTCATGTAGATATCTCCTGTATTTAAGAAGTTATAAGTAGATCCCAACTGATACAGGATTTTTAAGACAGATACCAATACTGATATTTGGTGATTTCAAAATCAGATATTCTGATCTATTGTTTGAGGGTTTTTTTTCTACCAGACAGACAAAACATAAACACATTTCCCTAACATTTGTTATGGGTAGATATTTATTTACTCGTTTACTCTGCCTGACTTTGTTCAGATCAGCTGGTTGTTGTGTTTGTGGCGTGCCAAACACGTGTTGCCAACCGCAAAGTTGCAAAGTGCCCTCTGGTGGACAAACTATGCAACATCAACACTCATAACATGGTTGAAGGGTGTTTCTCCCGTCTCTTTTTTTTTTTTGTCATTTATCAGCTGTTATAAATGCCGATGCCAATAGATCAGCAAATAGCTAATAGTGGCCAATAACATCGGCCCGCCTGTAAATCGGCCGGGTTCTAGTTATGAAGGCTAAAAAATGCTGGAAAATTTTTTTTAAAAAGCACAAAAGTTTGACCCACCCCAGTGTACCTCTCAAGTCTGTAACTCTGAAACTTTTCATAGTATGAAGGTAAAGTTTTGCATGGCTTCAATAAATATGCTGTTATTGTACAAAAAATAATAATGTTATTGTCAGGGGAAATAGTAGTTCTTACTCATAAATAGAAAATTATTAATTAATGGTTTGATTGAATAATTCCCACTGATTATTTGATCTTCATAAAATATCATTACTTTGATTAGAATTGGGTATTAAAACCCCTAAACTTTCTGGACTTCAGTTGAGCGGGTTTGTTCTCTGAGATGACCAGCAAACCATGTTGCTGTTATTAAGATGCATCTTCAGCTGTCTGCCTTGTCTTGGGCTTTTATCACAGGATGCCCTCAGCTGAGGCCGGCCAACCACAAGCGACTGCTAATTTCAGGAGCCTTGGCAAGTGATTTAATTGCCTTCCTTGTAGGTCTGACCTCTGACTCCCTCCCTCTGAAGCTTTGCGGTCAAACTGGAAATAATGCACAAACACCCCACTTTCAGTGGACACTCTTTCCAATCTCACTCCTCTGCTTCAGCTGTGGTACTGCAGCCTCCCATGGATCATCAGCTCAGTGATGAACATACACCAGCAGAGCTGGACCTACAGGACCAGATCTAATTGCAAGTTGGTCATTGTCATTTGGGCCGGGAAAGTCGTTTGCGAGTCCCTTGAGTTGCAAGGTAAACAGATAGCTCCCGGCTTTTCTCCTTCTCAGATGAAAGATGGAAGTTGAGGGATGTTGTCTGAAAAATTAGGCTGCCAGCCACCTTAGCACTAATGTGTGCTGCCAGGTGTATCTGCCCTGTAGTAAGAAAACAAACCAACCAACTCTTGATGGTTTCCAATACTGCACACAGGGGACACCCAGATTTTCTTCCAGCCAAAGATTTAGATTTGTGAGCAAAGGCAGGACATTATATGAGGCTCTAATAATGAAGCTCCACCTGTCCTCCCACCTCAAGCAGCAGCCTTGCTTAGTTTGGGATAGTGTGCTCTGGCATACCTGCCTGCCTCTTCTTTGTGGCACACCTCCTTCACCATCAGGTGCTGGCATTGCTCCTGGGCCCTCTCTGCCTTTGTAGGACATTGCTCACTATATCCTGGTGTTTGGGGGCAAATTGTGCATCCAGTACTGTTTCAGCTGGGTTCTATTTCCACTCTGTTGCTAGGGTTCAGTTTCACGATTCACTGACACTCATCCTTTGGATTTGGCACCTTTTTATTCCTCCACCAAGCTAGATGGCTTCTGATTGTTTCCTGCCTGAGTTGCTCTTGTGTGTCTGCCTTTTACCAATGTCCAAGGCTTTTTAGGGGCTTCTCAAGGATAGCTGGTATTGGCTCATGGTTATTGCAGAACATTTTATCACTGAGCCGGACTTTAACAATGGAAATCCTTAGGTATTTACTAGGTTTGATCTCTATTCGGTCCCATTTGATGTATCCCTGGAGTTTAGATGTCTGGTGCATACTTTTGTTGTTTATAAAGTGTTTACTTGGTAGGCTGGATCTATCAAAATACAGATGACTAATATCTGAGCTCTCATTACTTAGAGTCATTTATAAAATGGGCCACGAGTCTTCAAATACCCAGCAAATTCATCTAAAGCCAGTCAGAGCTTCAGAATAAAACCCTCAACATGAAACAAACTTTAATGCTGTTCACCAGTGGGTTTTTCACAGTCGTCAGAGAGGAAGAAATGTTTTTGTTCAAACAGAAAACTTTATGAATGAGTGGGAGGTAAAAAGAAAGGATCCAGAAAGAAACACAATCAGGACACAGATGCAGGAAAAGAGAATCATGGTGATGTAATACGTTGCAGATGATCGATCTCTGCTCGTGTAATGACCTGCGTGCATGTGTGCATCTGTGTGCATGTTGACCTGACAATATGGGAATTTACTTTTTAAGAGTGGTTCATTTTCTTTAGGCTGTTTGTATCTGTGACACACTTGTGGGAAACAAGAAAAGGAGAGATGAGGAGGCATGGTGAATGAATAAATAAGATTATGATATTGACGGCAGCACCTGTTTATGCATAGCTGACTTCAAGGGGGTTGATGTAACAAACAAGAGGAGTGGGGAGAATGACAAATTGGCTGGGTGAATTATAAAAAAAAACAAAACAGACAAATGGTGAAATTAAGCCAATCTCTGGAGAGACTGAGAACTTTTCTTAAAACAAGACAAATACCAAAAAACAAGTCAATAGATGAATATTTATACTGCAAATGAAAAGATGTCTATGTTTTAGCAAGAGGCCGGCATCTTTTTTCTCATCCTGCTGTGATTTCATGTGGAGTCCCAAAAACTGCAGCTGCTTGAATACTTTCTGTATTAGTGTCCACCAGCCAGTGCATAAAATGTTATTGGGCATTCACATGCTTCTAGGATGATACCACTTGTCAAGCACATTGATAACTTTTTTAGTATATAATAAAAAAAATATTACTTTACCAGATTGGTTATCAGAGTTATTGCTAATAAATTACTTTTCTATATATCAATAACTAATGGTTATAAAAAATGAAATGTGCAGTTCATCAATGGGAATTTCTACCATTTCCAAAATGCAAAGTTTACGCCATGTTTCTGCCTATATGACTTCAACAACTCAGCAAGTCGTGGCCCAAAATTTTTTCTGAAGTCACAGTTGGTGTTTACTTTTAAGGGGCGTTCATGTGAATCCTCCCAATCAGGAATTATTTTATCACATTATTCCAACACCACATGTATGCACTTTTAATCACTGGTGTATATATTGCTACTGCATACAGCTGTACCATTAATTCATAGCTTAAGTATTTCAGCAAGCAGGCTAATGCTAACAAACTTATTAAGCCTACATTATCTCAGATAATAAGAGGGAAGATACCTTAAATCACTACAGACTGTATAAAAGATGGAAGTGGCTACTTTGAAGTTACCCAGTGGTTTTGGACTCTGTATTTTTAATCCTCAATCCTCATGTTTTGGTCGCTACCGTGTTAGCTTTTTTGGAGCCAAAAGTGACCATATTAGTACAAGAGGTTACGCTGTAACGTTATCAGCTAATGCTAGCAAGCTTAGTTAGCACACTGCATTTAAAAACTGTACGAGTACAGCGTACAGACGCTAGAATTTCACTCACCAAAACTGTCATCGTGGACGGTCTGTACCACATAAAAAGCCATGTTATTTGTCAGATAACTCCTTTAAAAATGCTCCAGAAGGCACACACAAAAAAAACACAATGGAGAAGTCCAGTTCAGAGCCTCCATTTAGCAGAGGTGAGGCCTAGCAGACAGTTAGCAGCTACAGCTGCCCGTGTCTGAATACCTGTCAATAAAAGCAGCCACTCCCTAACTCCACAAACCATAATAAAACAAATTTACTTCAGCCGTACGGTTGTTATGAAGGGGGAAACTATTCATAGAAGCCAACATTGTTTTTATTGTGTACCAGACTGTAAACATGTTTTTTTTTTTATTCCTGTAAAGTTGAACATTTTAACATGGGAGTCTGTGGGAGCATGTATGGACTTGCTTTTAGTCCCACCTGCAGGAACTGCAGCCATGCAGGCTACTGCTTGTAAATCACTAAATAAGCACTTATTAGCCTACTATTGTGGTCCCTAATGAAAACCAGACACATCAAGTGTTTTACAGTGCTGCTACAGCAGATGGATGATTGTGCTGCTGGTGAAGATTTTTCTTTAACAAAGTTAATCACTACACAGGAGATGCAGTGATCCACAGTATGGGATGGATGGACAGGTAATTTGCACCGCAGAATACTGTGCCCAGAACAGAGCAGGGGTCAGTGGGCTCTAACATGGCTCAATCTTGCAGCTGTCGCTTCATATGGTTGTCAGTGCACTGCTTGCTATAAAGGTATGCTCAAGTGTGTATGTGTGTGCACGCACAGGAGTGTGTGTGTGTGTGTCTAATAAACTTCTCTGATGCACGATGACTAGGTAGAGCAGTGGTCAGCCTAGGGAAAACCTGAGGTTACAAGGCTGCTGTGAGTCTATATTGATTTATGTCCCTCTCACATTATTCACATTCAGTCACATTCTGCCTGACAACGCTGCTATTGTTGAGTTGCCATGACTCCCTGACAGGAGGGGAGAAGGATGAAGATGTCAGGATGAAATCATCTTAGGAAGAAATTAATCAGAGGACATTGCATATGTCTATAACTTACCACATGTCCCCAGCTGCTACATCAACACAGTGTCATCCACACTCCTCTATCCCATCTTCTTAAGACGGGTTCACCAAAAAAAAAAAAGGAAAAAAAAGACCAGGAAGGAAAATGAGCCAAACCATGACTCAACATGTCACTTCGATCTTCCTCGGCAGAAAAGGGGGCATGAACTTTTGAGGTTAGCATCATTGAGTATTATTGTCATCTGTGTAGAAAAGTGTGTGCGTGCAAGTGTGCTCTGGATGTTTGAGACTCAGTATGGAGGACTGTGTGTGAGAGTGAGACTCATGGACTGTCCTGAAAGTGGGTCTTTTCCTCCTTTAAGAAGGTTTCTTTGTATATATGAAATATTTCTGAGGTGCTGGTAAGAGTAGAGTGACCAGACACTTTATATAAAAGATGGATGTAGCAACTGTGACATCACCCACTGCTTTGTAGACTCACAATATGAAGTCTCAGACTTGGTGTTGTGGCCATCTTTGTTGTTTGGAGGCCAAAAGGAGCACATTTGGAAGAAAAGATGGAAGTTATGAGCTAAGGCTAGCAAGTTTGATTAGCAGGGTGCATCCATAGAATTTCACTCACCAAACTGTAGCACAGACTTCTTAAATGTCACTTAGCACAATTAACCACACAGCAAAATGCAGCTAGCAGCCTCTAACAAAGCATAACTTTAAGCCTCAACAAATAAGACCTAGGTCATGTTGGCCAAGAGACCGGTTTCCCAGCCCCCGGTAACCTCCAGTTGTTAGGGGAAAATGTCTGTTCCCTGATTGTTTGGTGAGTGGTTGCTGGAAGTTGCTAGCTGTTACTAAGTGAAATCAGTCACAAAGAGGGTCCAGCACCAAAAACCCCCTTGTGGTTGCTTTGGTTGCTAGCAGATTGCCACAGTTGCTTGTAGTTTGCATTGAATTTGTCTGCAAATACTCACTAACCACTGTCGTGAAACTTGAAAATACGCAATGCAAACCGTCCTCCTTCAAAGTAAAAATTGTGCCTTACTGCTGAAACCGACACATTTCAAAATGTGCAACTTTTACTTTGAAGGTGAAAGGTCGCAATTTCCAGTTTGCATCGCACTCTTCACTACCGCTTGGTGTTTGTAGACAAGTCCATGTTTTCCATATAAACTATGGCCAACTGTGGCACTGTGCGAGGAACCAAAGCAATCGTAAGGAGGTTTTCGGTACAGCTCTTTGCCACCAGTTTCACCTAACAACAGCAAGCAACCTCCAGCAACCAGTCACCAAACAGTCAGGGAATACACATTTTTTCCTAGCAACCGGTGGTTACCAGGAGGTCACTGATCAGTCTCTAGGCTTCTGTGACTGGGGCTTCCAATCATTTTCACAGCAACCAGCAACCGCTTGCAACCAGTCGGGAAATGCTCACTTTTCCCTAGCAACCAGTGACGGCCAAGCGGTTGCCAACCAGTTTCTAGGCCTGTGTGACTGGGACCTAAGTAGATTAGGTTATATAGAAATTCACCCTTCATACATTTGCCATG
>VUQI01041042.1:0-12866 GCA_015106735.1 Paratilapia polleni | reverse complement strand
ACAGCAATGTGAAAGACTGGTGGAGAGCATGCCAAGACGTATGAAAGCTGTGATTGCAAATCAGGGTTATTCCACCAAATATTGATTTCTGAACACTTCTTAAGTTAAAACATTAGTAATGTGTTGTTTAAAAATGAATATGAACTTGTTTTTTTTTGCATTATTTGAGGTCTGAAAACACTGGACCTTTTTTGGTATTTTGACCATTTTTCATTTTCTGCAAATAAATGCTCTAAATGAAAATATTTGTATTTGGAATTTGGGAGTTATGTTGTCAGTAGTTTATAGAATAACTCAAACATATACCTATAAATAGCAAAATCAGAGAAACTGATAATTTTGCAGTGGTCTCTTAATTTTTTCCAGAGCTGTATGTACTATGTGACTGTAGACTCAGTAATCAGTTTTTACCGCGGAAAATGTGCCTGAATTCCCATCAAACCCATTTGTCCTGTTTGTGTGTTTTTGAGCTTTTTGTTAAACACATATAAAAAATATGTGAAAAAGGCTATAGACACAGGGTGGAAGTAATATTAGAGAATAAAAAAATAATTGTCTAAGTGTGTGAATGTGTGTCCACATGTGATTGTTTCTGTGACTGCATATTCATGCCCACATGGATGTATTTTCAGACGTGTGAGCTGGATATGTGGGTGTGTGTCTGTTGTGTGATTTTTTTTTTTTCTTTCTATGTGTTTGTATCTTTGTCTTTTCTGAGATTCTACTTGTGGATCTCTGTGAATATGTGTCCACTGATAATGTGTCATACCCAATGCCTTCTATGCCTCTATGGTAGGGCTATACTGCCCCACAGGGAATCCATCTTTATCCATCCACTGCCAAAAAGCTCCTTTGTCTCTCCACAAAGACGCTGCTGAAGATTCGCAGAAGAGCAGCTGAATTAGTGGTGATTCACAACTCCTGCTCCTATTTGCTCGTGGTTAGGTGCTTCTTGTCAGCTGTTGAGAGAGAAAATGAGTGAAATAAAATGAACAAACAGAGAGCAGAATTACTAAGGCTTTACATACTGATGGTAATTGCCCTGATTATTTTTCTGTGGCCTTGTTGGTTTTGTTCACTTTGGGTCACTTTTCATGATTTAATTAATGCAGTACATGTAGAAAAAGCTGCTCAACTGAAATGGAAATATGTGGCTTTGATGTGATCTGGAGTCATGCTGTCCATCCACATGAGATAATGGTGTTTTACAGCAATTGAACTAAGCTCTCGTTACACTCTTAACTGGCTAGATTAACAGTGGTTTTTTTTGATGGGCTGTCATAAAGCATCAAACACTGTATCATTACCTTGTGTCGCTGGAGTACTGTATACACTGTAGAATTGACGTGTGATGCAGCAAAATGTGTGTTGTAAGTGATGTTATGTAAGCAGTCAGTCAACACAACTGTTCCCCGGCAGGATGGTGGTGAACTGTAATTTCCCCTGTGGCCTTAGGTTTTAACTGGGCAGTCAGCTGGGCAAACTCCTGTGATTGTCTTCCCAAACTTTTCCCTCCTGTGATGTGATCAGGACAGTCTCACCACAAATATTAACCAGAGGAAACACATTTTCAGTTTGCCTACTGCTTTATAATGCTTACACACTTTCTGCTAGATTTTATTAGCAGGTCTTCCTCACAAACAGGCACACAAACACACACACACACACACACACACACACACTATAACTTGGCCTCCTTCTGAACTTTGAACTTGTTGCTTCTTCATTTTCCACAGATAGGCTGTAAGTCAGCTTGACAGTGTTTTACAACACTGTAATGGTCTCAAGGTGTGTGGGTTCACATGGGTCAGGGTGGAAGAGCTGGGCTTACCATTAAAGGGGACTTGCGCGTATTTACCTTTTCCCTACTTCCTGTCATAATGTTCCATATTAAAGATTGCCAAAGTTTAAAATAATAAGGTAACTATACAGTATGTAAGAATAAAGAGCTCATACTTTAGATGGCTCTAAATATTCATTTCCAACGTTTTCTACTTTTGCGACAAGTTGACATCAGCTCGTCACACATTTTTTTAGACACTCTAGGCTTGTTATATTGGGCTTGTGATTTAAAGACTAAATTCAGTTATTTACCATATTAAGCAGGTAATGAAAAAGAAATATATATCTTTGGCTGTGGATGCTCATGTTGCCCACTCTCATATTTGGATTGGATTTAAGCTCAAGCTTGTACAGATGGAGTTGAGATGTTGCCTTTTCCAACCAAGAACAACAAAAGATGAAGTTACTTATTAAGTTTGCTTTTAGAACCTCCCCACCACAACAGCATGAGATGAAGCTCATAAGTAAAGCTTCTGTAAAGCCTTCCAGTAAGAAGAAAGTACTCTTTTATCGAGGAGGCCTTGAAAAGTAACAATGGAAATTAATCCCAGCAGACAGTGTTTGTAAAACGGATAAAATCCAAATTTGCCATTATGGTTATGGTTATGGTTGAAGACACTTTGCTAACATGCTCCCAATGACAATGCTGACATGTTAATGTGTTAACATGTTAGTATCACAGAAAGCCATGACACTTCGCTAGCATGCACAATACCTGGGTTCTGGTTAGCCATCATCAGTTTTATTATTTACTACGTTTATGCTTTTCCAGCTATAACATATTAAAATGTCCTCAGTGAAAAATGCCAGGCCAACAACTGAGACTGTAAGGAAACCACATTGCTGTCTTGCTAACATGCTCACATGACACTGTTAGCATACTAATGTATGCTGTGTTTTTCTAGTTATCATCTTAGTTTATCATATCAATATCATTTGTTATGCAAAGTTCAACAGAGACTGATGATAATTATTGTGCAAGTATTTAAATAGGACAAAAAAAAGAAGTGATGGGTCGATGATTGTAACAATTTAAATTCCAAATTTGTCCTGTAGAAATGTCATGCCTATCCATTCTATAGTTTTTGGATGCAAATGGAAGTTGTTGTTTTTTTCGGCGGGGGGCACAGACTTTACCTTTTTCTGTCTCTCTCTCTTTAGAAAAATTAAAAGCCTATTATGACATGTATGTAAAATATAAGCACATTACAATAATATTTCATTTTATAAAAATTTTAGCTGCCATGATCCTTATAAAAGACAGTGTGACAGAAATGGTGCATCATACATTAAAAGCTCTCTTTAGCTGTCTGCAAACTGAAAAAGCATAAGCAATGGTGTCTCAAGAATCAAGTAAACATTTTTCTGTATAGCGTACCGAGTCTGTCTTGTTCTCTTTCCACCAGAACCTCCGCAAGATGGAGGAGGAGTCATCAGAGGAGCCTGGCCGAGACCTGAATGAGTTACAGAATGCTGACTGGGTATGCGACCACATCTGACCTCTTACTGCAGCTTCAAATGATCATTAAACCTTACAAAGTCTAACTGACTAACATGCAGAAACCAGACTCCCTCTGGTGTAATAAGAGATTTTCCATAATTGCATATTCACATCAAGAAATCTATATGAATGCATGTACCACTCTAAATAGGCAGTAATAAAAGAACTTCTGAGGAACCATGTTGACATGGATAGAGCCACTCCCCTTGATGAGCCCTCCCTGTTTTGTATGCACAGAGAGGTTAGCCTAAGGATGATATTGTCTTGAATCAAATAATACATATTTGGGGTGGGGTCATGATATTTTCTCTTTTCCACATTGTGGCCTCCTTCCATCCACCTTATGCTTCCTCAGGCTCGATTCTGGGTTCAGGTGATGAGGGACCTGCGTGAAGGAGTCAAGCTGAAGAAGGTGCAGGAGCGTCAGTACAACCCTCTGCCAATTGAGTACCAGCTCACTCCCTATGAGATGCTCATGGATGACATCAGGTCCAAACGCTACAAACTGCGCAAAGTCATGGTCAGTGTCAAAACATGTATTGCAGCCTCCTGCTGCACTTAATGCTGCACTGTTGTTTTGATCCTGCAGAAATGTCTTGGAAAAGCTTGCTGCATAAAAATTATAAGGCTGCATTGTGTTATGTTATAGTGTACTACGTGCCTTTCGCTAATTGGATGATATGATGGCTGCATACGGTTTTAGTTTCACTCTTTAAAGTCTACAGTATTTTTACCTGAAGTTGTTGTGTAAGCCAGCATTCAGAAAAAATGCCACCACAGCTACAATCACTGAATGAAACATCTTGGAAAACAGTGCCATGGCAGGTTGTTTTGGCTTAATCCAGGAGTAAATGTTCTGTAATGATTCTGATAACTGATCAAAGTCTTTCAATCTAACAGCTGCTCCAATGTGAGGATTTGCTGCTTTTATACTATTTAAAATCATTACTTATTGATTATACCTGTTTTTTCGACTCTTGGATGAACCAAACATGACATTCAAAGAGAGTGTCTTGAGCTTTGACGTGGATGCTGATAGGGAAAAATTGACAGACTGATCCTTAATTAAAAATAATCATTAATCTCAGCCCTATCTAATGTTCCTGGATTTGGCAGTCTTGCAATAGACAATTTTAAATCTTAATATATTGTGTTCTGATTGGTGTGTTATTTGTTATAAGATTATTTAACTTTTCCATGCATCATGTTCTTTATTTAGTGAATGACCTCTTGAAATAAGCAGGGTTTGTGATTTACATCTGGATTCTGAGCTAATCTAAGCAGAACAACTGTTCCATTGCTTCAGGTCAATGGAGACATCCCACCAAGATTAAAGAAAAGTGCCCATGAAGTCATTCTAGAGTTCATCAGGTCCAGACCACCTCTCAATCCTGTGAGTACTAACAAATCTTATAGATTTAAACATTAAAACCTAGATTAGACCAATAATCTGTCTACAAATTTGAGTATTAGTAACCACTCTGGTAGAATAGGGATTATTAACAAGCCATTGTTTGCTTCTAACCTGTTGTTATTTGTATGATATACTGTGACTCTTAGGACAGGGGATCATTTGGAGGTTGGCGTGCTGCTGATAAAGCCAAAATCATCATGACCATTAGTTATCTTGACTATTTCCACAACATAAAAATTTGCCCCAGCAAAAAAAAAAAATCACAAGAATTACATATTAAATATATCACCTCTAAGTCCAGTGTCTGTAAATCACATGAATCAGTGAAATGCTGGGTTCGTCAGTTCTCTGCTGATATAAATCTTGCAGCAGGATTATCAGGCCGCTGCTTCAGCAGGGCGCTCATCTCTCAGCAATCAGATGAACAATCAGTCACAGTAGACAAGAAGAGGTGAAGAGGAGCAGGCCTGCTGGCTACAACCCTGTTCATTTGTGTCAGTTTTCGTAATCCCCCCCGTTTACTCTATGCCACCAATCATCAACCCTTGCTAGGTGTCAGCTCGTAAGCTGAAGCCACAGACTCAGCCTCCTCCCACGCTGCACGAGCGGATCCTGGAGGAGATCAAAGCAGAGAGGAAACTTCGCCCGGTGTCTCCGGACGAGGTTCGCAGGGGAAGGCTGGGTAAGGAAGTTCACCACTTTGTCGTCTTTGCTCTTGATATTTTTTGCACCGTTGGTGCACACGCACACTCTCGTGCAACATGCAACCATACTTCACTCTGAAATTTTTAGAAGTTTTAAGATGAAGTATGGATCTGATGCCTGCACCTCAAAATCACATAAGAAGTGTGCACTAGCTTCATTATTTTGAGCTGTTTCAGTTCTTTTTACATGATACTAATCTATTACTCGTGCCTATGCTCTGTGCTATCGTAGCTGCTGCTGCCTAACCTTTCATATTCGTGTTGCAACTAATGCCTATTATTGTTTTGCTGGCTATATTGTTTGCAACAAAGTGCAAGTTGTATGCAATAATAATGCTAAGTGTCTGCAAATTCTATTAACATTAACAGCACTGAACCCAGTACTGTGTTTGAATGTCTGCAGTCTCTCCCCATTGACTGACTTATTTAAAAACCCTCTTATCTTCCATCATAAAAGCAGTGAAAAGTTTGTGATGTGAAACCTGACAATAAGCATGCCATTTCAATACTTTTCTTAGTAAATACAAACGTACTTCCTCTTGTATGCAGTAAGTCATGCCTTAATGTACCTCTATCACAAACAATAACTGTCCATGCCGTTTCTCGTTGCAGTAATTCGGCCACTTAGCATGTCTTTCAGTTTTGACGCGTCAGGTAAAGTCTCCCTCACTGCTTACCTGGCTTTTCATCACTTTCTGTTACCCGCTTTGTTGTGGCTGCTCATCTGTACTGTCAGCTCACACGTGCACAAACACAAACACACAGACACACGCATTCAGTATCTGCATATGGTACACGTATTTCATGTCGTGCTTCAGTGTTTGGTGATCACCTTCTTTGGAGGTGAAATGTGGACCCGTGGGACACTGGTCAGTAGGAGAATGCTGATGAGAGCAAAGTGAGGAGTGACATGCTGAACATCAGACAGGTAAAATTGTAAACATATGCATGGTGGGCATTACCTCCTGCTCAGTATGGGCAACTTTGACCTCAAAACCAGGGAAATGAAATGTACTGGAAATAGATTTTAACAGCTGACTGAATATATGAAAAACAGAAATTAAAAAAACAAAAAACAAAAAAACTTTTAGTTGTCTGTGAGGTGTCCATGAAAGCTCAACCCATCATTAACTTTATTTTAAATTACCATGTGTTATATGCAAGGTACTGCCTTTAGTGACACAGAGGAACACATGGAGAACTGTGAAACTTTAGGGTCCTGCAGAGCTTCATGTCTTTCAACTCATTATCTTGTTTTTCTGGCCCACAAACACTGCTGCCATCAGTGTCCTTTCCAGGAGCAGCAGGGAGCTGTTTCAATTAGTTTTCATTAAGTTCACTTAGTGACTAGCTAGAAAACAGAATGGGTTGCTTAGCAGACAGACGCTTCTTTCAGAATCTAAAAAGAAGAGCAACTAGAGCTCAAAAGAAAGTGAATATTAGGCTTTTATATGCCAGGTGGCCAGAAATATGACTCTAAAAGCTCTTGGGAGATCTGGAAAACTTAAAATGGTGATACTGTATCATTTTGCTGTTCCCCTGATCTGATGTTGAAGCCAACTTTCACTCTTAGAAAGCTTTTAGTTTTTGCAAAAGTTACCACCTGTTTCAAAATCAAGCTGTGATGAGCTATTAGAGCTATTAAAAAGAAGCCCATGTTTAGATACTGAATTAATTGCCATTTTGACAGTTTAAGTGTTGCAGGGCTTTCAAGCAGAATTTTGTGTACAATATCACTGTTTATCTATTTTTAAGTGCAGCTTGTACTGTCAGTATGTGGCATCCCGAAGGAAGGACTACGAAATCGCATTACTGCTCACTACTGCAAACAGATCTTTCTTATAATCCTACTGACTGTTAGAATTGCTGCAGTCTTGAGAAGACAGTTTATCTAGTCAATCTTAGTGTTAAAGGAAGTTCCTGTCAAAACAACTAGCCAGAAATACTATTTAACTCCTGAAAAAATGTTCCTGCTTGTTGCTTCTTGGGAAAAGTGTCCCCTTTTATAAGCACTCAGTCTCTTAAATGTCCTGCTATAATGTGAAACTTCAGTAGTAGTGTGCTGCCAGCTAGCTAATCAAGGGATGAAAAGGAGCAGCCAAAAGCGTAAGTGCCACCTCGCTGTCTCCAAGAATCTACACAAAAGAGTCTTTCGTGTGCAGCAGTGACTCTGCAGAATTGAATCGGTGTGCAGGTGAATGAGTGTGCAGCCTCATGCTCTGCACAGCACAGTAAAGTACACAATCTAACATGATGAGGTACAGGCTGCCTGCAGTGGAACGTGTTCAGGGTTAAAATACCATGATATTGTTTTGATTGAGGTGATGAGGGAACACTGCTTAGGTGGGCAAATCAGAATAATGCTGTGCTCCACTTTCTCTCCTACTGAAGCCAGTGTCTCTCAAAACACCACAAGCTCCCTCATTCATGCTGTCTGTTGACCTGTGTGTACAACCGTCCCTTTATAATGAGTCATTCCCATATGATGTGAGCAGTTCGATTGCTCTGTACTTCATGGGGAGATGCTACATTCTCACTGACAGTTTAGTGAGTATGGCTAAGAGGAAATAGATTTCACAAGATTGAACACTGCTATCGCAAGTCTTAGTGAGGTATCATGTCCCTGTGGTATCATTGTGCTGTGCGGTGTGCTGCCCTGTTGGGACCTTCATAACAGATTATCATTTTAAAGACAAAACACTGTTCCTCTAAGCAATCAGTGCTGCTTGATTCTAGTTAAACTGTCATCAAAATGTGACATTAAGTATTTGTGCTTTAGGTGAGAGTTAGATGAGAAGCTCAGTACCACTCTGTCTGTGCTTATGTTTAAAGCTAGAGACAGCAGGTGATTAGGTTAGCTTAGCAACAGGGTTATGGGTTGGTTATTTTGATGTGTTCCCTGGGGTACCCCATAAAAAAGAAAAGAAAAACTGTCATGTCAGTGAATCCATGCATCCAAAGATTTAGAATGACGTCTTAAAAATTTAATAAAATACATAAAAAAAATTAAATAAAACAATTGAATAAATAAAAACTGAACTGAATAGAGTGGAATTGAACTGAAAAGAATTGTTTGGTTTTTATACTATGATAAGCTGACCCTTCTTGACGTAGCTAAGAGACACGAGTGGTACTGATCTTCTAAATTAACCCACACACAAAGACAGTTAATATGTTAAAGTCCATGTCTATTTTAAACTATTTTTAAAGACAAATATTTTTGGACAAAATTGAAACGTTTATTATCAGGCTTTGCACCAGAAACTTTAGAATCAAAATGACTTCTTTGTAGGGCCAGTATTTTATTATTTAGCAGTGATACTGTTCATGGCGAAATCCAGACAAGAAGGTCCATTTCCCCATCAGCAGTAACCTTAGGCTCGAATGCAATGCAGCAATAAGTGCAATTTTTTACAAACCTGTGTAGCTGCACACATAACAGATACAATCCCCAACTGAAAGACCAAACTTTCAGCTACTTACATGCTGAGGCCACATCCTTTAAAGCACCACCCCACAAAGCAGTTTGAAGTGGATGGGTTCATCCAAAAAGTAATTTTTTGTAACTATTCTGTCAAACACTAATCTGTTTACTGCATCAATCAACACATTTTATTTGGTGGTGAATCTACTTGTAGCCATCCTATTAAAGGAGGTCTCCCTTTTAGGTTTTGGCAAAACTCGCAGTATGCCGCAGGATTTGTTCCGTACGGGAATAGGTAACGTATGAGCAATGCTGTGGTTTTTGGAAGGCCATGTCTGCCTTTAACCTAATGGCCTTGTCTGTCTCTCCCTCACCCTCCGGCTGTAAACTAATATCTCCTCTGGTTGAATACTTGAATGCTGAGAGCTGGTTGAAACAAAGGAAGGGTTTCAGAATAGATAAATCTGAAAACTGGTGATGTCGGTTCTTAGGAATCCTAGGTTGTAAAAAGACTGTTTGAGCAGCAGGAACAGAGCTCGTGTTGAGACGATGAGCTCATGTGGATGCTTTTCCCACAAACAAGAGACTGAAAGGAGAAAAGAGAGTTTCAGAGTTCCCACCGATCCTATCAGCTGTAGCTCTTTATCTGTCTCTTGCAGCACTTGCTTGTCTGCTCTTCTCACAATCTCTGCCTCCAAACCCTCTCTTCAGGCTGTCTTTTTGCTTTACCCAGAAATTACAGTCAGAATCAGGCAGCTTGGTATTGTAGGTGGTTGATTATAATGTTGTCTTTTCTATCTTTAGACTTCAGCCAGTAAAGAGTCACCGTTTAGTAAATTGAGACATTTGGTTTCAAGGACTTAGCATTCCCCAAAAATGTTCCCTGGGGGCTGTCAGGAGAGAGAAGCCTTTTTTAGGAGCCCAGAGTTTAAATATTTCATGAATAAGGCATCCATGCTGTGCTTGTAACACTGTCCTGCTCCTATGCCTCCCCTCAGACCAACTTATCTCACCCTTCCTGACCTCTTTAACCTCCAAATGGATCTCAAACAGTCCTCTGTAACAGGATTCATTGCATCTATTCACTTCACCTCCCACTGAAATCCACTAGGATTTGAAAACTCTATTTTCCCCCATGATGAATGGGATGATAAAAGAAAGATGCAAAAATATAACCTATCTAGGATGCAAAGAATCACAAGAGGATGTGCTTTGGGACTCATCTCAATTGCTTTTCCTCCCTGTGTCTGAATGACCCTCTCCTGTGTGGCTCTGTGCAGATGAGTTTAGTCCACGCATGGGCAGGAGGACATCCAGCTCTCTGTCTCTCACCAACGGATCTGCATCACCCAGAGCAGAACCCTGTGGATCTCAGTCTGCTCCTCAGAGAAAGAGGCTCCTGAAGGCCCCCAGCCTTGCTGAGCTGGACAGCTCTGACTCTGATGTGTGTTTCTGTGTATTTGAATTGGATTTTTATAGATTGCATCTGCCGCGTCCAGAACAACTGATGACTGAAATGCATGTGTATTCTGTACATTCAGGATGAGATTGTTGGACACAAATCAGTGAGCAGCTCCAGTGTGGCAACATCTCTGATGGATGATACATCCCCAGAGTCTGTGCCGGGGAAAAAAAGTGAGTCAGGAAATATTTCTGCATCCCCACCTCCTTAACTAAGCTATCCACTGACAGTGATCGATGATTTTTAATCTTACAGCCTTACCAACCGTCTTTTCCAAAGTCTTTTCTTTTAAAAGATTGTTTATGATCAGAAGCTCTTGAGCCAGAGATTAACCAGTCAGCTGCTTCTTTTTCTCTCTTGCTCTCCCTCTATGAACACCAGCTCCACCCATGTTCCTGCCCATCTCCTCTACACCTCAGCCAGAGAGGCGTCAGACCCCCCAGAGGAGACATTCCATCGAGAAGGAAACGCCCACTAATGTCCGACCATTTCAGCCACCCTCCAAGCAAAGTTCCAAGTCCCTGGTGAGTCAGATCCTCATGCATCCTAAAGCACCATTTAAAAATAAACATTTGGAAATAGGATTGCAATCAAAAGACCAAAACTACTATTGCTTTAGTTTTAACGCATATTCCTCCCATTGCTGTTTTTTATTTTTCCAGTGACTGTCAATGTCCAGTGTGGTCCGATAACTTAATAATAGATAGAAGCAGAGGGAGAATGGGGTAGATAAGGAGAGCATCAAGATCTGTAAAGAAACGAGGAAGGATTGAAACTAAACACACACTGTCATCTGTCTCTTCTGTTTGCCCCTTTCTCTGGATTTCTTCCCTCTTCTTACCAGAACAACTGAGTCACTTTATCTCTGTTAAACTGCAGGTTTTCTCTTCTTCCTCTCTCCCACACACACCTCCACCTTCTCTCGTTCAGGTTGGAATCATAACCTTGTTTCACTCCTGGATTCCCTTCCTCCTCTACCCTTCTCCCTCCACTCTGCACCCTTTGCAGAGCTCCCACCCTATCGAGGCGTTTGTGTTGGTGTTGGTGAAGGCACTTTTTGCTCTGTGCAGGAAGGTTTACATCCAACGAAGAGACTCGGCCGAGGTTTGCCCGTCTCCCGTCAGTCTGTCCTGTTGTAATAACTGTAGTTGCCCATCTTCTCCTAATTCTTCACTAGAGATCATTCACCTAGAGCAGGCTGTGGCCATGTTAGACTGATGACATTGCTTTGGATAATATCTAACACTGCGGTGCAAGTGTGTAGCAACCTGCTCTTGCATAGAACTGATCTTGCATATAATTAATGAGTACAATGAGTCATTTGATTTTGTTGTGTTTTTTACTTGTCAGATTTTGACCTCCGTAATTTATCATTTTTATTATTCTTTTTCTGATTGTGAGAGAGTTTACAGGGAATAAAAGGAAAGAGATTCATAGATTCAAAACACTCTTTAGGATCTTTTTTTTCATATGTTTCTGAATTTGAAGTTGCCTGATGTTTCCTCTCCTCCTTATTTCTGGTCACAAAGCAGCATACTGTATCTGCTGGGAGTCATGAGATCAGCAGGAATCACAATACATTAACTTGTACTGCAACAGTCAGTCAAAGACTCCTGATGTTTGACTGTTAGAAAGGCCCTGAGGATGCCCTAAGCAGCAGACAGACATACCGACTAGTGGCCATGAACATATACTGCCTCCCCTTATAATAAACTCACAGTCAACTAGGAAGTTACTTTCTCTAAGATTGCTTTCTTTCTTCCCCCCATTCCTCTCAACTTTCTTTTCTATCTTGACTGCCTTGTTTTAATTTAGATTTTTAAAATTGCACTATGGCTTCAAAGTTCAATTACAGTGTCTGTAAACACATTTTTGTTCAGTCTGTCAAACATTTACACTAGTTCGGTGTAATGGTGTAATGGTATGGTGGATATTTTCGTGGTACACTTTGGGTCCCTTACTACCAACTGAGCATTGTTTGAATGCCACAGCCTACCTGAGTATTGTTGCTGACCATGTCCATCCCTTTATGACCACAGTGTACCATCTTCTGATTGCTGCTTCCAGCAGGATAACACACCATGTCACAAAGCTCAAATCATCTCAAACTGGTTTCTTGAACATGACGAGTTCACTGTACTCAAATGGCCTCCACAGTCACCAGCTCTCAATTTAGTAGAGCACCTTCCAACACCTGGTCGTCTAATGGTTAGACGGAGACCTGGAGAGGCCTACAAGCCACAATGTCTCGCACCCACTGGGAAATTTGGTGGAGGATCGGTGATGATCTGGGGATGCTTCAGTAAGGCTGGAGTCGGGCAGATTCGTCTTTGCGAAGGACGCATGAATTAAACCACGTACAAGGTTATCCTGGGAGAAAACTTGCTGCCTTCTGCTCTGACAATGTTCCCCAACTCTGAGGATTGGTTTTTCCAGCAGGACAATGCTCCATGCCACACAGCTAGGTCCATCAAGGTGTGGATGAAGGACCACCAGATCAAGACCTTGTCATGGCCAGC
>VUQI01041041.1:0-15130 GCA_015106735.1 Paratilapia polleni | reverse complement strand
AAAGGGGAGACATTCTAAATGTAATTATTTTTCATTATATCAGCTTCAGTAAGGGGTCTCCTAAAAACTGACTCTCCTGTTGGATAAATGGCAGAAAAGTAGCTTGTAATGTAAAATAGGCTTTACAATGACAATACTACTCTTAAACCACAGTGTCATTAAATGAAAGCCCAGAAACTGCATAAGTAAGACCACTTTAACTGTTTGCATTTCAATTCATTCTATTGTTTAGCACGAATATGTAAGAATTACACAGTGGGCTACCAGGGCTCAGTGTATAAAGCTACAGCAAATGTAATTGTCAAAATCCCCTGACATTTTCAGATGACCTATAAATCAATTTTTAAATCTGTAA
This sequence comes from Paratilapia polleni, assembly GCA_015106735.1. Classification (NCBI taxonomy): domain Eukaryota; kingdom Metazoa; phylum Chordata; class Actinopteri; order Cichliformes; family Cichlidae; genus Paratilapia; species Paratilapia polleni. Next base: position 14,775 of record VUQI01041041.1, on the reverse strand, counting down.
AATAAAAACAAGTACAGCAGAAATCTGGACAAAGCCTGTGCCATTAACCTGCTAGCTAATGAGCAGTCTTGATAACAAAACAAATCTGCATGGTAATGGAAGTCCCAATTATGAGATAAAAGGTCACAGTTAAGACTTAAGTGAAAACTGTGAGATAAGTCAAACATGATCAGATTAAAACCCAAAAGTACCTCTAAGATAAGTAATTACCCAAGTTTAAGTCAAATTAGAAAAATGTAAGTGCATATAAACATTGGCCTCAAGTAAACTGATAGGAATGAAGTTAAAGCCCATGCGATAGTAAATCAGTATGTTGGGGTTGTACGTCTGAATTACATAACCATAAGTCAAAATTATAGAAGGAATTCATAATAAAACTGAACATCTAAATTAGGAAACAATCGTCATAATTTATGTCCTAATCCTAACTTACTGATACATTTTTCTTTTCTGGAAGCGTATGGGCATCCATAGCCAAAATGCCTGGGGGTAAAAACTGGCTGATAATTTTGCTGCTGCGCTTTTTTGCGAACTGTTCCATCTCCGTGCTCGCCAGATAAAGTTCACCTCGGGTCCTCAGTGTCCAAAATCTCTACTAGTAACTTAAAGTGAGGCAAAGGCTTGGACAGAAAACTCTTTGTTAACTGGTGCGTGCAAACACAAACCGCAGGCTACAAACAGGTAAAGAGCGCTGACTGTAGACATGACCAGCACGGCACTCGAGTATTCTTGTCTGTCACAGTAACAGGACAAAAGCTCTCCTCTGAGGGCCCGCCTGCAGAGCATTGATGTAGGTGGCTTGCTTGTACCATCTCTCCAGTGCAGTAGAGAGAGCTATGGATTTTCTGTCGGAGTCGCTGGCTGCTTGGTTTCATGAGATGAGCATTTAATAAGTCATGCCAACCAGCGAGCCATAGAGGATGCATTATGGTGCAGTTGTACCGTTATTATGATGGGAGCGCATCATGTTGCCCATCACTTATCACTGAATTTCAGCTGCTCCCAGTGCTAAGCCAGAATTTAAAGTAGACAGTATGGGGAACTCACCACTTGAGAGGATCTTGGCTTGCAGTGTTATATTTCCACAGTGAAGTCTGTTCTTCCAGTGATCCAGTTGCATGTAAAAGTAACGCCACTTTGAGCCACAGTACATCAGGGCAGTGGCTTCCTGGGGATAACCACGGGCTGATCTGCCCACAACTCAAATGGTTGATTTCACTTGCTAATGAGACAGTGGATCCCGCCATCACAATAGATTAAGTTTAGGTATACTCTCAATGCTTTGTGGGCTTCCAGGTAACCTCTTCTGAACAAGAATTCACATTGCTGAGCTCAGTATAAAAATTTCTCCTACATCTTAAACCTTGCAAGTGTTTTACAAGGGTCCCCTGCAATGAGGAAGTTAATTAACAATGTCATTTGACATTTAAATGCTTATTGTTTTAACTCATGCCCACCAGTGTTTTCTAAACTACAGCAGCAGATTACAGTCACCACTAGATTGTTCTTGTGTCATAATAATTTAAGCAAACCTGGAGCACAATCTATGCTTCCCCCTGCTGATAGTGCATTACTGCAGGCCCCTTCAGTTTCCAAAACAATTAACAGCCACCAGTGATTGGTTAGATGTTTTAAGTTTATTGAACATCAATGACACATGGCCTGTAAGGCGCACATACCCAGACCGAGACATAAAGCCCAGCCAAATCATCTCACTGAAGCCCTCTCTTGACTGTGTTGTTTAGTTTAGAAAAATCTGCTCAAGAAATACTGAACAAGACAAAAACAAAGGTAGCGCACACACACACACACACACACACACAAAAAAACCCCCACTGTTCTTAAGAACAATACAATTGAGAACAATGGATGAATGGACTAGGAGGGAAATAAGGAACAAATGTGAATAGTAGCTCTGCAACTGAGACTTGAACAGTGGTTTAGTATGGACACAAATGCTTTCAGGACATCAAGTAAACATGTATTTACATCTATGTTTATTCCACACTATGTTCACTTTTGTAGTCATTGGCATTTTCTACTAGATTACATTACAGTGTACACGTTCCCAATATTTGGTCCAACCAATTTTCCATAAATCCAATACATCTTATTTAGTGTGTCTTCAGCTCACAGGATTTCCCAAAAAAGTTTTTTTTTTTTTTTTTTAACCCTTCTGAGTAACTGGAAATCTATGAAAACAATATTTACAGCTGGACAACAAACAGAGAGTGATTACATGATACTTGCAGGTAAAATCTTGTCAAAAATATGGTAAAAATTCATACAAGAAACCAAATCCTATATCTTTTTAGATGCATCACTTCGCAGCACCAGCTGTAGCTTCATCCCGTTGACCTTCCTCTGATTCTTGTGCCATCTTTTTGAAGAACCGTTCGGCTCGCAGCTCCTCAAAGCAGAATTCAGCAGCGCCACTGAGTAGCAGCTCTTTACAGTACATGCTCTGCTCCTGTTGCTTTCCAGATTCTGCCTCCTTCTGCTCCTGCTGACGATCCTGTAGTCTTTTGAGAGGAGTTTCCTCTCTGCTTGGCTTACGCGCTGACAAAACTGTGTTTACTGCTGGGTTGATCTTACATGGGGTCCTGAGGGAGGGATGGAACGATGCGCTTACATTCAACTTACAAATATTAACTTCAGGAAGATACAGCTTCCTATGATAATCAACCTGTGATGTGAATTTAATATTTAACAAATAAAAACAATGAAATAAAGCTGCATATAAAAACTGGATCCTTCATTGAGATTCTTATTTCTTATTTTTAATGATGTCAGGAATTTCTCCTTAACCTTTAATAACCCTGTTTGTTTTCCCTCTTTGTCCATCTGTTCTATTTTCACACAAAATGATGATAGAGTTAAAAAATAGATAAAGATTCTTGTAGTCACTCACATTGTTGGAGGCTGGTCTGACTCCTCCACAAATGGTTGGAAAGTGGGTTTGGGAGGCGGCGGAGCCATAACAGTATGTCCAAATTTGGACTTCTGAGGCATCTATGATTATATAAAAAGAAAAATCTTACTCAACTGTGCATACTGGATTACAACACACACACACATTTAAAATCAACCAACACAGAGCCTGTTCTCCCATACCTTGACATCGCACCATCTCTCAGGCTTCTGCTCGTTCTCCTTCGCACTAGATGTGGGTGGAGCCACCCAAGCTTCCAACTTAGACTCTGATGGACCAGCACTTTGAGCTTTGTTCTCATCGAAGATGACCAACCGACTATTTGAAGCATTGCCAAGGACAGAGGCGCCTTGTGACTTCAGGCCTCCAGAAATACCTGCGCACAAACACATCAATTATTATCATCATTTAAAAAAAAGAAAGAAAAAAAAGGCTTATTTCACTGTTAATATCACCTCAGTATTTCAAAACAGATTTCATGTGCTTACTTCTGATTGCTGCCCCTGTTCTGTTGATGGGGGCGACTGCCTTTTTCTTCCCTCTGTGTTTGAGGTCAGCTAGAGAAACCCTCTCGGCTTCTTTAGGCTCACCATCACTATCTTCCTCCTCCACATTCATCATCACCTGCCGGGACACACGTGCCTGCAGAGCCCTGTGAATATAAACACAGAAAAGTATGATTATGGTAAGTGTGGGGAGGTATTTTGTTTAACAAACAGAGATATTCATTTATCTGAAAACATGCTGGATGGGTCCATACTTGTGAAACTGGAGGAGCTTATCATGTGGCTCAGCACTCTTTCTGAATCCCTCTTGGTAGACCAGGTCTGCTTTGCGAAAGTTGCCCTGGTTCTCATACTCCTCTGACCAAGCGATGTAGAGGGACGCCTGTGTCACTCCTATTCCCTGCGCCTGCATGTATCTGTAAATTTCCAAGGGCTCAGGGCAGTTCTCCGCCTGGTGACATATGATACACATGTATGGCAAAAGTTATAACAGCTGCATTAGTTTGTCAAAGTAACAGAAATAGCCAGAGGTTATGCTTTTATACTCACAAATTTGATCCACAGGTCAACATAGCGGGGGTCATTGTGATAATGTTTTTCCTCTGTAAATCTGGTCACGACCCGTTCCAGGAGTGTGGTGAGGTTGCTCTCCTTTCCTCCCTGGGGGAAGGTTTGTTCTGTCCACTTAATATACCTGTAAAAATAAAACCATGTTAGGATTACAGGGAGATTTAAGAGCAGCGCGTACTACTACGCTTAGCTGTCGGCATATTTGCCTTACCGATCCCAAACACTAAGTGGATCATCTCCGTCATATGTGCGCAGCTCAGACTCAAAGGCCCTGCACAAACAAAAAGTCACAAACCCTCTTTTCATCATGTGAAACATGTAGGGAGAAACTGTACAAGGGAAATGTTTGTCACCCAATTTAAGTTTAAAATATCCTCCATACTGTCTCTGTTGGTTGATTGCAGAGGTGGGTCCATCTTGTTGTTGACTCAGCGCCTGATGTAAGGCCGATATGGCTCTACCCCGCCTCAAAGGCTGGATGTTTTCTTTGCTGAGCTCCCATTCCACATCTCCTCCTTCTGCCATTTCTGATAAATAAAAGCTGGATGCTGCATAGACACATTAAATCAGTTACTTGCAGATTTTAAGTATTATTATTTTTTAAAACCTCTTAATTTACTTCCCTTTGTCTACACTGATAATCTCATTATTGAATAAATATTTTTTGAATCCTAACTTTAATACGGATTTGATTATGGGGGAATCAACAGAACAATAAATTAAAATTCAAAAGAAATATAATTGGTGCCAAGCACAATTATATATGGTGCTGAGCAAGCACCAGATGTGCAACTTTTACATTCTGGACTACTGGTCAGAGAAACGCCACACTGTCACAGAACAATTTGCAGAGTAATTTATAAGCTGTATACTTATTTTAAATGAAAATTTTCTGGGCTGGCCTACAGAGTTTTGTTTATGCTTTGACAATTTACACATTTCTGTTGCACTACAATCCTGATGTTTCCCTAAATGCTGACTTTGGCTGCATAAATTTTATTATCTAGGAGTGATCTTTCACTCAGATTGTATCTTCAGGGCTCATGTGGGGTGTGTCACTAAATTTTGCCTTTTTATTACTTGCAAAATATTGCAAGAGTGCAACCCTTTCTCGCTCTGAGTGACTCCTAGAAACTGTTGGATGCTTTTATATACAGCAGGCTCGACTATTCTCTAAAAATGTTCTGAATCAACTAAAGCTGATTCAGATCTCTACTGCCAGACATCTTACTAGGACCACACATTGCACCTATTACTAAGTGCCAACACTGGCTGCCTGTCGGTTTCCATATTGATTTTAAAATCCTTTTACTTAAATCCTTTACTTGTTCCAAAGTACAAGACAAAAACCTCTGGGGAGGCAGCTTTTTGGTTTTAGACCTCAATCCGCTGGAAGAGTTGAAATCTTTAAGCTTAACAGCTCCTTCCCCAGCCTGGCTTTTGATTGAGTATGCTTTATAGACATCACTTACTTTATTTTTTATTTACCTTCTTCGTTTTAACTAATATTCAGTTTTCTTCTGTTTTACTGTTGCTTCTTTTAAGCTTTTGATTTTTTTGCATTATTTTATTATTAGTCACTCACTCACTATGTATTATTAAGACTTTTTAATGTATTTTGTCTAGCCTTACTTTATATATTTTTACATTATAATTCATTTGATGTGTTGTTATTGTCGTTAAATGCAATTTTAAATTAAATATATTTGATATTCTATCTTATTATCAGCTTGTCAGTCATCCGTGAACCACCTTGATCTACACTAACCTGCATGAAATGTGCTACACACATAAAGGTTATCATTACTTTCTCCCATCCAGCAGATTGTTCGTATAGCTAAAAGCAACAAAAGCAGTATTGGTCTCTAAAGTTATTATTGTAATTATTTATTTAGGGTTTAAATTTGCCTTTTTGTGTGAGAACTAAATAGAAAGCAAGTGAGAGGAGACACATTAAACAAGTTTTACCATAGACACGCTAATGACAATACGATTTTGAATATAAAGTGGTAAATGATCTTAGATAGCACGTAACAGAGACACAAATTATTGTTTAGTGTAGCTTAGTGTATACATATATGACTGACTCCCTGTGTTCTTGCTTGTTTTCAACGTTAGGAAGTGCATGCGTTGGGAGCTAACACACTAGCTAGCTAACAACAGCTTTAGCTCGATCGACTTGGTCGTTGCTTCCAATAGCAGCGAAATTTGCCAGCCATATGTGAATTAAAATTGATATTCTACAAAAACAGATGTGTTCTATACCGCTTACAATGCCCCCTTTCTCCCTTTTCCAAATGACTGCCGCAGCTACAACGTTGTCGCAGGAGAGCTGTCGAACGGTCGCTTCTGTGTTTTGAACAAGGACCGCGAGAGGATTTGCAGAAAGCTGATTGGACGATTCGGAAAACCGGAAGACGAAAATAGACGTCACGCCACATTTTCCGGGTTGCTTCCTGTTTTGATTAAACACCTGAAAATAGTGGCTAGTAGCTAGCTGCAAAATTATTCATTACGATTTTATCTGTTTTGTTAATTTTTTTTTTTTTTTTACCCGCTACAGCTGTATCATTAATATTAAAATCCCCTGACTCATGAGCCTCTGCACGTGTCGGTATGGACAGTCGCTGTTATTGTTGTGCATCCAAGTTTAGCCTCTTCAAGAAGGAGGTAAGGATTTCATGGCTAATAGTAAACCATACAGACATACATTTCGGCACATTTTAAATAAAGTGTTCTGTACACTTTGATCATAGGTGGGCTGTAAGAACTGCGGCCGCTCCTTCTGCTCCAGCTGTTTGACTTTCAGTGCTGTGGTGCCTCGCTGTGGCAACACCCAGCAGAAGGTCTGCAAACAGTGCCATGGTAATCTGACCAGGTAACGCTTAAACCTTGCAAATCAAAAAAGCTAAATGTTGATATTTGTGGGCTCTGGAGCATCTTTCTTATTGTCCTTTCTTCCTTTTTAGCGGCGACTCTCCAAACAGCGCTGGAAGATGGTCCCCTCCAGAAAATTATAAAAAGTCAGTATATATGATCAAATAAGGAAATTTCTTAAATTTTGTCAGCACAGCAGTTTCATAATATCTAAAGTACACGTGTCTTCCATTAGACGGGTCGCTGCACTGGAGGCCAAACAGCAGGGACAGTTGACACAGCCTGGTAGGACCAACAAAGCAGGACATCTACCAACCAAAGGCCTGAGCAAAGAAGATCAGGCGATTGCTGAAAGGCTTCAGAAGCTCAAAGAGGACAAAGTGCCAAGTAATACGATTTTTAGCAGCTGTCATTTTTATTTAATCCAGCAAATGCAGTAAAATGTCTTTTCCAAAAAGGTATGACGTAAGCTTTTCACCTTCTCTTCAGAGTCTGTCCCCTCTGAGAAAGAGCTCGAGTCTCGCCTTGCTGCTCTGAAAGCTCCCAGCCAGCCAGTACCTTCTGCAGAGGAGATGGAGGACCGTCTGGCAGCTCTGCGGGGTCTCCCTCCACCATCTCAAGCTCCTCGACCTGTGAGCTCAGTCCCTTCCTTGTTTGTAGCATTTTGGGCTTTACAGTACAGCTCAGTGGTAGCCTGAAGATTGTCTAAAGGATTTATGTAGAGGGAGCTGCATAGTAAATAGTTTGCTTTAACTGCAAGTATATATGCTTGTGTGTTCATGTGTGTAGGTGCATCAGCCTCCAGATAACCGGACTCAGACTGAACAAGCCAATGATTTGATAACTCAGATGACAGAGGAATTTGCAATTGACAACCAGCAATCAGATCTTGAATGTAGTAAGATATTTCATCTATAGTAAACCAATAAATAATTAATCGGTCATATCTTAATAATCTTACATCTTAGTATTGATAAACAGGTACTGAATAGTACTGAAACCTGTTATTAATTCTGAAGGTGTAGATGGCCGTATGAATGACCTCAACAAGGGTGAGGCGGGTACATTGGATGAGAATTTGGAGGAGAACCAGGATGCAGCCAGGCGGCTGGAAGATGAGAAAGCCCATCTGCTTGAGGAGGCCATGGAGGAGCTGAGGAAGGAGCACCACTCCCAGGATCAGATCCTCCACATGGCAAAGAGGCTGGCACAGCTGAAAGGGCAGGACCCGAACAAAGGTGAGTTATTGGCGCACCATTTTCTTCACCTTATCTATTATCCACAATTTTACACCAGTAGTCATAAAATATGAAAAGGCCTCCCATTGCAAATGCTGTTTCCGCGACGAAAGTGTTAATATGCTAGTGTATCACAACCCACTGTCATTGTAATTACTTATAGTGACTATGGAGGACTTCAAGCAGCCTGACAGTGAAGAGGAGACTGAAGAAGAAGCTGTGATGAGAGTGTTAAAGCAGGTGTGTCATTAAAGGCAAAATAATTGTCATCCTGTAATGTAGATGATAATGAATCATAAATAATTGGTCACTAAGTACACATTACACCCCTAAAAGGCCCTAGTGAACGGATTCGGACCGAGGTGTGCAGCCACAAGGGGCTGCTATTTTGTCAGTTTAATTATTTGTATAATGAGCTACCACATGTTCTGATCGTATTTTTCTCGTTTGGTTCCAGCTCTCAGAAGAAGCTGCATTAGATGAGGCCAGTGGCTATAACATACCTTTAGAACAGAGTGGCCCGAGGAACACGGAAAAGAAAAAAACTTCCAAGAAACCGGTACCAAACAACACGTAAATTACTTGTAAAAGCTATTTGAATGCAAAAAAATGTAAAGCCTGATTTGATTTTATTGTAAAGGCTCCGGCTCCAGCACCCAAGAGCAGGAATTTACCAGCTGCTGTTGCACATCAGTCATCAGACTGTGATGAAGAAGAGCTTCCGTGGTGCTGCATCTGTAACCAAGATGCCACCCTTCGCTGTCACACCTGTGATGGAGACCTGTACTGCAATCGCTGCTTCAGGTAGTATGAAATACATTTATTGTAGTAAGCAAATAAAGTCTGGGTTTCGACTTTCGACTCATGGTAGCATGGAAGTCTTAACTGCACCCCCCCCCCAAACACACACAAACACACACAAACACACACACACACACACAAACACACACACCCAAAAAAAAAAAAAAAAAGATCTCTGTGATTTGGAATGCATACCATGACCCAGATAAACTACAGGCAAGATGCTGCCCTACTGTTAAGCAGCATGAATATAAAGTATTTAGTCTGATGAATTATCAATCCATACTCCATTGTGTCCCCAGGGAAGGCCATGATAAATATGACAGGAAGGAGCATCGCACCACTGACTACACTGCGCCAAAGAAGAAGAGGAAGACATGATAGGGAGGCTGTGCTGCAGGTGATTACCAGGGTTAGACGAGCCATCACTCTTAGACTAGTTCTTTAGCCTTAAGTGACTTATTATTGTTAATAAAACAGTCTCCTGAATAGTTTAATGAGTACTCATGATCTAAAACAAGCCAGAAACCATCATAACACATCAACTTATTTTATCCAGTAATTGCTAAGGCTGATCTAATTGAATGGAGCATACTAGAAAACAACTGGTAACATTTCTTGCAAAGCATAAACTAGACAAGGACATAAACACAATGGAAATGCAATATAACATGTATAATATCTTAAACATTGTTTATTTTCTGTGGAATGTATAAAACAATAGAAATATGTAATATTTGCAGAAGGCTGCTTGTCAGTGTTGAAATTTCAACAAATCTGCAGAGCTGCTTCACAAAGAAAAACGGTTGATCTGAATAAGAAGCATTAGGTTTATTTTTATTGTGACTTGTCCTACTTCCTAATGGCAACAAAGGCTTATTTTAAGTGCTCTTTTGCACTTGTCATCATATGATGATTTCTAAGTTTTTATAACCCATACAGAAAGCAGACACATCGTGAGCTCATCTGGGATGATGTACAATCCCAGACTACTGTCAGCTCTGGACTGAAGAAGCACAGAGGAGTCGGTATAAAAGGATTACTGAGGGCTTTGTTTTCTTTTGGCAGTCACTGCAGTCACTCTTGTAATCTATGTTTGGCTGTGGCTCTGTGTGTAATTTCATTATAAATAAAGGATAAGTGTTAGCCACTATGTCACATCTTTGAGAGAATGCAGCATACCTTAGTTTTATTTTTAACACTAAAGCCTTATTTTTTTATTTTATTTTATTTTATTTTTTTAGATCAAACATATTATTGCTTGATGAAAATATCTCAGCCTGGCAGGCCGTGTCAGGAGTGTAGACTTAAAGTATGGATGGCTTCTGTGTCAGAGAAATAAAGGGTTGAAGACGGGGAGAACCATACAAATTACTATAGTGGAGACCTTACCCGAAAGACCCCCTGTGTAGGACAGAGAGAGGGCCAGAGTGCAGTGTCATCAGTGTGCATTACTGGCTAGCTAACTGAGGAGAAACCATAATTACATTCTCCTCCCGGGGCTTGCTCCATTAAGGTTTGTATGGAGAGTGTTACTGTGCCTTTTCTGGCCATGTCATACACATACCACAGACAGGAAATGGGTGAGGGTAATGGATGCATACTTAATGGAGTGTCTTGCTGCTGATCTCACTGTGTTTACACCTACTCCTGACATGTCAAAGTTTCCTTTGTTTCCATCAGTCTGTTGAAAATGTTATGCCTGAAAACACAACCTTAAGTTCTGGGAATAATATGCTGACTGCTATTCAGTAGGAAAGTTGTCTCCAGACAGCAGGGCAAAATCATTATCTGTGTTTCTGAGCAGTTATAAAAAGCAATTTTGGACCCAGAGTAGCTTAACTTGTACTGTAAACTGATGAGTGTAATGTACACGCCAATATTTATTTGTATTAGTGAAAATGAGAATACCTGATTGAAGCATATCGGTTCATCACTTTGTTGAAAATCAGATGTGACCGTTGTCTTGAAAATGTTGATATTTTTTTATTTTTATTTCGACAACACTGTTATCTGAACAAAATATTTATGTACATAAATAGGCAACTGAAAATGTACAGTCTTACACAAAAAAATAAAACAAAAAAAACTCCATCTGAGTAATAGTCAGTACAGATTTTATCACATGTACATTATTGGTATGTTATTGGGAGACAAAATGTTAAAGTAGTCCATAAATGAAACTGAAATAATAATAATAAAAAAATTCCATTCAAAACCCAACAGCTCTGGTGTTAGACTGATGAATACCCAGAGGGCAGGAAAGTAGTCCCTCTGAACCACACATAAAGGCATCCAAATGGTTAACGCGTGGGAGATGGGAAGATAAGCGGCTCTGTATCGTCTTCATTCTTAATTTGACCTACGATTATTTCTTCAAGGGACCTGACATTTTGCGTAGACCCTTTATCCTGTAGAGCAGCCCGTTGATAAAATCCTGTGGAGAAGATGGACAAATTTTATTTATTTTTATTTTTTTTATATTTATGTGGCTTTTATAAAGTAGACAAGATATTTGAGCCTTGTTTTCTATCTTACTGTGTAGTTCTTTTGTCTCACCTCTTTTGGCTTCCCACATTCTTGCAACAGCTCCTAACAAAGACAACAAACAGACAGATGCTCACTTGGAACATTTTTCATTGCTTTTTCTCTGCGAACATTGCAACACTTGATTGCAGCAAGGGTCAGTTGCTTCTTTAGGACAAAGCAATTACAAACATGCACAGAAACGCTGATTAGGAAGTTGCAAAGTGTAAAAATGTGTTAGGATTCATTTGTAAATGGGCTGGAATTTATTTATATAGTGGTTTTCTAGAAGCCACAGTCTTCCATTTTGGGAGGAAACTGTAGAAAACTCCACAATGCAAGGCCCCAGGAAGGTTCAAACCTTCTTGCTGTGAGGCACAATTCCAGTAGAGGAACTACTTTCAGGAAGAAATCAAAAGCACTTGATTGAATGAACAAGACATTTAAGTATTTAATATGAAGCAACATGAATATTGGTGTAACATTTAAGTGTATTCAGGTTATTCTACACAACCCTACCTCCAGCCGGATTCTTTGCCCCTCGTCTGACAGCTCCAGGAGCTCGTCTATGTCAATTTCTAGCTCTGGGATCTCTTCTTCCTGTGAGAGTGGAGAGAAATAAAAGTTGAAGACCGTATTCCTCGATACTTGTGTTTCTGCATGCTACAAAAACTCATTATACAGTGCAAATTGCACTGTATAATGTGGGCTTCTTGGCTTCCTCTGCTTCACATTGGTAAGAATGTCGAGACGAAAGAGCATAATCATTCAGAAGGAAGAGCAGTGTTAGTATTGTTAATTTTTAAAGCATTAATGTCTTACTTTTGGAAGCAGTCAGTCGTTTAAGTTAACAGTGTGGGGTTTACTGTAGAAATTAAAATAATTCATAAAACTTGTAACAATGAAGCGATTGATGTGATGTGCAAAGTTGAAGAGTACTGAGGCATGAAGGCGGAAAGGCTGTAGGAGGCCAGACTTGCCACATGCCACCCTCAGATTTCATGGAAGGTTTACCAAGCTGGCATCACCAGCTCAGCTATTACAGAAGGACTGTTTCCAGCTTAAATATTTTCTAAAGACTATATTAATCTCAGATGCACTGTCACATGTTTTTGAACGCTGTACACCTGAAATAAGACACAAACCCTTGGGCAGGCTTAACTGTAATATGATGACCCATAGCTGGTAAGATTAATGGCAATTTAATATAAAGATTGTAAAAGCATAGCACTCTCCACTTTTCAGAAGCAAATATACCAAAGTAATCACTTCATATGACGAGGTCTGAACACATTTTCAGGGTGAATGAGGAGTGCTCACTGGAGGAACTCTTAAGATATCTGGAGTTAGCAGGTGTACGCTCACGTTTGACAAGTGTGGCCAATGTAGGAGAAATATTTTCCGGTTGGGGAGTTTTCGTGACATGAAAGGACGGGGCTCGCACAGCTTTCTAGATGAGGAGAGAGCTAATCAATGCGGAAGTGCTGAGTGGCGGAATAGATGGGCCCCTGTGCCCGCCTCTAATTGATACATACTGCCAGTTTGGACCCTGTGTGATTCTGCTGATGTCTGCAGGATAAATGCAGGGCTGAACTTTTTTTTTTTTTTTTTTTTTTTTTTTTTTGGTTTGTTTTTTTTTTTTTTTTTTTTTTTTTTTTTTTTTTTTTTTTTTTTTTTTTTTTTTTTTTTTTTTTTTTTTTTTTTTTTTTTTTTTTTTTTTTTTTACTTGATGTGTCTTAATTATAAGGAATGCTCAGGGAGATGCTCAGGTTGCATTTCATTGCACACCTGTATAATGACAAATATTCTATTCTATTCTATAATCTAAAATAAAAGTTGACTGCACTTAAAATATTGCACTCATAAACTTATAAACTGTACCCTTCTTACACACCACTTCTGATATAAGTCAAAATGAGTATTTTCTGTTGGCCTAACCAAACTTGACACACTACACTGTAAAAATAAATAAATAACTAAATAAATAACCAAATAAATAAATACATATATACATACAAACAGTAATATTCTGGCAATATTGCAATTAACCAGCCAATGCAGAAATTAAAATCAGGCTTGAAATTGCAGAAAAATACTGTTATTAGTTGGGCTTTATAATGCAAATTATGAAAAATCTTGTACATTTAATCCATATTTAATGTAATATTTAATTTAATGATAAAAAAGTCAAAATACTATTGTAGCACTAGAACTGTGTTTATAATTACATCAATCTACTGTTAATTTTTGATTATATCAACTGTAATATGGGTTTTTACATTTAACTTTACATAAAAATCTTTTATATTAATAGATCTGTAATGTTAAAAAAGTATCCCCACATATAAAATTAATGGATTTACCTTTTTAAAAATGTCCAAATATACTGTTAATTACAGATCAAGTACAAACTGAGTGTGTATTCCAGTGGATATAAACCTTGAAAAGGTTACACTTGCTAAGATATATGCTTTTTTTTTCTTTCTAATGTCGTAATGTTGCTGTGAAAGAACATTACTATTTAGCTGCCGATCCCCAAGTAAGGGTGGCCAAAGACCATTGCTCTCTCTTTATCCCTCCTGACTGATTTTTTTAGTTTTGAGTTTTGCTAGTGTTCTTGTCACTACTGGTAGCATGAGTCGGTACCTGCAGCTCCTTAAGGATGACACATCCATAGGTGCTGTTGCAAGGTTTGATGTGTCTCCCAGCACAGTCTCAAGAGTATGGAGGAGATGCCAGGTGATGGGCTGTTACACGAGGAGAGCTGGACATGGCTGCAGGGCAGCAGGGCTGGTATGTGTTCCTTTGCGTGAGGAGAAATTCAGTTCAGTTCAATTCAATTTTATTTATATAGCGCCAAATCACAACAATAGTCGCCTCAAGGCGCTTTATATTTTAGGGTAAAGACCCTACAATAGTAGACAGAAAACCCCAACAGTCAGACAATTCCCTATGAGCAAGCACTTGGCAACAGTGGGAAGGAAAAACTCCCTTTTAACAGGAAGAAACCTCCGGCAGAACCAGGCTCAGGCCGGTTGGGGATGAGGGGAAACAGAAGAGAGCAGAGGGAGACAGGACAAAAGGGCACACCTATAGGAGAGAGACAGAGTTTAATAATAGCTAATGATTAAATGCAAGTGGTGTATGAACACATGGAGAGTGAAGAAGAGGGAGTGCTCAGTGCATCATGGGAAGCCCCCAGCAGCCTAGACCTATTGCAGCTTAACTAAGGGATGGTTCAGGGTCACCTGATCCAGCCCTAACTATAAACTCTATCAAAAAGGAAAGTTTTAAGCCTAATCTTAAAAGTAGAGAGGGTGTCTGT
>VUQI01041039.1:0-14566 GCA_015106735.1 Paratilapia polleni | reverse complement strand
TCAAAGATTTCTTTTCTTTTTTTTTCCCCCCCCCCCCCCCCCACCCCACACACACACACACACACACACACACACACACACACACACACAGACAGTTTGGTTATCACAGATATTGCAAAGGCCTTTTGATTAACTTTAATTTTCTTTTTTAGTGCTCTTCTCTTTGTTCAGTCACCATATCAACTCTACTCTGTTCTTCTGTTTTTATTCTCCGCAACCAATTTGGCTGTTGTTATTGAGTCAGACACAAAAGCTTGATATACCTAAATCATTTTATTAAAAATTAACCACCAATATTTGTTCAAAAGAATACATATTTAGAAGGATAACATATGGATTATTAATATAATACAAGCCAAAATTCAATGCCAAACAAACATACTTTTATACAATTAACTGGCTTTCAGATGTGGGACCTGAAACAGTTTGTGGAAATATGTCAAAACCTTACATTTCTTTTATTTCCTACAGATATTACAATTGCTGGATTCAAACACCACCACTCATATACCATATGAGAAGCAGCTATGTAAAGTAATTATACACAACATGTGCATATGTGAAGACAATAAAGAGCTTCTTAGTGTTACACACCCAGTGTTAAGCTGTTATTGTAGGATGATGTAATATCATATAAACTTAAGTGTGATTGTGTGTCTTTTTTCAGACATTTATTGACAACATCTTATCATTTCCGCCCCACCATAATCAGTGGACTGTCATAAATAGTGAAATCCCTCTGTGTTTGTCTTTATGTGTGTTTATCTGCCTCATTTTCTTAAGCTAAACTGCTCCGTCCTGAGTACACGCCCTTATCACATTCCATATGTTAGGATCAGCTGTGACGGACAACAATTGTTGGCCCATATTTGGCTCATGCCATCGCAATACAACTTCCACTGCCAAACTAATTTACTCCTGCCGCCAGCACTTTTCATAGTTGCCTTGGAAACAAAACTTGTCGTAGCTTTTCTGTTTAGTGAAAGTGAAGTAATTGATGCATTATATGCTAATCAGAAATAACAGTGTGGGTAGGATGATGTGGATGTTCACCCAGTTGGCATACCAAGCAGATGCAGATGAGTATAAAGCTGTCTTTTTCCTGGGCAGACCTTTGATGATGAATGCCAGGCGCAGCTCTGCTGATGGAAACGTCTGCTTCCTGCTCAGCAGACCAGCAAAGACACAGTCAATGGAATATTAAAATCATTATATCTGGGAATGAAAAAAAAAATGTGAGCATTGGAAGCAGGGAATGGTGTTGTGATAAACAGCAGTGATAGTTCAAAAGAAACCATTTCACCAGACGGATGTTGCTGTCGTCATCACTCACGTTCCCAGTGCAGGTAAAATGTCTGTATATGGTGGACAATGAAACGCTCCGAAGAATTAGATGATGGCTTTAATTGACTGTGAGGCTCAAAAAGGTCTTAAAAGAGGAATGAATGCGTATACTGGCAGAGCTATTATAGCTAAATGCATCGTTTTTAGTGCACCATTTGTACAATGGCCTAAATGGCAAAACAAAAGTTCCTTTTTCTTATTGTTTCTATTTGTTTTGTTGTTGTTTTTTCCCTAAAGGCTGCTTTTTAATGAGCATATCGCTATATGAAGGAAAATACAGAAGTGCCTCATGATACAGTAGCAGTGATTTGGGTTTCTCACAGTTGACAGGAAGAGAAAAAAAAGACAAAAATGGAATAAAGCTGAAGTGCAGTGTTGTAAATTATTTAGTGCAGGGACCATAGCAAAGATCTGACAACTTGGTCATTTAGGAAGATTAACAGATGTGGCAAATCACTCTGTTGTCAATCTGCTGAACTAAAGGACTATGAATAAATTGGCTTTCATATCTCCATTGGGAACAATTCTTTATGAGGGACCTCTTTTCCTTTCTTCCCTCCACAGTGTGACTAAAAATAAAAAAAAGGGATACATTTGTTATCTAACGGCACTGAGGGCCATTGTGTTGCATTTTTCTGTGTTGCCTTATCTCACTCATTCAAATTCTGCTCCGACTGCAACTTCTGAATCAGTCTTAGTTACAGGAGGGAACACATTTGTGCAAGTTTTATGTGGAGCTGCACATAATGAGAAAAATATGGCACTGCTGGACAGGAGATAAACGTGACCTGTACAATAGTGAGAGGCCACCAGCCATAGATTTTGTAGAACAAACCAATGTCCTCATCTCACAGTGCCTAAGTTGTTATGCATTGCTTCTCTCATTCCCTTCATGAGACATTTTTGAATTCACTTCTTCCATGTTCACTTCTATAACCTGTCCTCTAACAGAAGAGCACTCAAATCCAATGAAGACGCTTTCACATAGGCATTAATCTGCCACTGGCCAGAGCCTCGCTTCATGGCCACAGACGTAGTGTCCAAGAAGAATAAGAGCTTCTCTTTATCACCTATTACTCTCCCTCGTTCTCCCATCTCTTGATCCATCTCTAAACCACTGTTTAGGCAGGAAGCCCTGTGCTCAGAGAAGCTGTTGTCTTGTTAAATTGTACAAGCAAGGAGGAAATGGATAACAGCCAACCTTGATCATTTTACATCCTGCGCTTCAAACAAAAGAGTGAATCACTGGAAATCACTGCCTTCAAAAGCTATTCTCATTTTGTGTGACCAGGCCTCTTAAAAATTTAGTTCTTACCCAAGTTTCCAGTTATGTTAGAAACACGACTAAGAGTCTACAGTCAAGCTCTAAAGCCCTGATGGTGCTTTGAGCATTGCTAAGATCAGGCTGATCTTAGCAATGCTAACATGCTTGTCTTTGTTTGCTTAATTTTACCATGTCTTAGTTTAGCCTGTTAGTATTCATCAGCAATATTTGCACCAAGCACTGATGCTGATGGGAATGATGTTGGTTTAGTATGTATTTGCTCATAAAAAAATAAATAATAGACAAAAGTAAAATTGACTTGATCATGGCACTAGACAGAAAGTTCAGCCATCAAAGTCATAAAAATTTAACTTTGTGAGATCTTAATTATCTATAGTTAATTTTGTAGCTGATTCAAACATACGGTCGCACTAGAGCAAAAGTTGGGGGACCAGCTATGCCGGCAGGGTTCATCCCCAGGAGATCATAAATGACAAACCTATTCTCACTCCCTGGGCATTAACTAGCCCCTCCACTTCTGTCAAAGCAGCTGGCATCTTTAGGATATATGACACTCGATAAGGTGTCATTTGGTGTCAGTGCTGTGATGCAGCCATGGCAATATTACCCAGCAAAAGCAAGTGCTCCAGCAACATATATGAGTGTTTCTTGTTTGAAAGACTGATAAAGTCCACGTTAGGAGGGAGGCGGGATGGCGGAGGCATAAGTATCAATATCACCCAATGAACTGGGATTGGTGCCACATTTAGGATGACTATTTTTTCACTTTGTTTCATTTTTTTTAATTAATTTTTATTTTCTCTTGCTGTTTAGTTTCATTTTCACTCACTGTTAGGTTAGGCACCAAATCTACTTTGCTAGGGTTAAAAAAATGATTTACAAGTTTAAATGTTATGGTAACAGGTCCTCCTGACCAAGTATCCATATGTATTGAGTTGGGAGTGAAATATCTACAAAATTTAATGGTAATCCATTCAATAGTTGCCAAAATATCAGTCAGTTAAAAAGTAGAGAGTAGTGAGGTCAGAAGAGTTAATCTTTTGGGGTCATGAAATTCTGTTAAAAAAAAAAAAAAATCCATGAATCCAGTAGTTGTTGTGAAATATATGTTCCCCAACTGACGGATATCCACATTTCTACTGCTTGTCATGAATTTGGATGTCATTATTGCAGATATGTATCCCTGATAATGAAGGGGTGACTCAAACTCTCCTTTAAGGCCTGAATTAAACTGCAATTAATCAAGCACTGTGATCTCTTTGACACAAAATGTCAAAGAGATCACAGTGTGTCAAACATAGTGTCTGATTGGAGGAGACAACCACTGAGTAAAAACAGCCTTTTCACCCTGTTCGACACAAGCAGCAAATTGGCTGGAAATTAAAACTAATGAGCAATTACCCTACCAATGAACTTCTATTATGTCTGTTTTCTCAGTGCTCTCCAACTGAATCCCAATTTCTACTTATTTAATTAATCTGAATAAATATGACACTTGTCTTTACTTCCTTAATCTTCCATTGTGTTCACTGGGAGTCAGAGAGAATGCATTTTGCATTCAGATCCGCATCCAAGAAAATAACTCATAATCTCCCAGCTCCTCCTGAAAGACTGTGAATACAGCACACAGCAACCACTATTGGTTCAGTCTATTTGTATATTCATAAATACTTTATTTGCATACTGCTTCTATTATGAACCTACAGCCCATATTTCAGCCATATTAAAGCTATATTTACCCTTTTGAAAAGGTCAGGTTGCACTCTGCTTGAACCAACGGCTCATTTCCGATTTAATCTTGTATCTCCTACCATGTACCTGCACATGAAAGACCTTACAGCATGCAACAGTAATGACTTAAATGTCTAACAATATAATGAATAATTCACCCACTCTATCAGGCCTTAACCACAACAGTACAGCAGTGAATTCAACACTGCAATCAGTCGGTGGTGATGTTAATAGAAAGTTATTACTGTTTTGTATTGTTTCTTTTTTTTTTTTAAATGAACTTTAGCATTGCTGGGCAAACATTTCAGAGCTAGACAGAGCTTATAGGGGAACCTCTGTCATTACACAAAGCATAAAGCTAAAATGGATGGACCTCTCATAGAAATGCATTTTCATAAATGTGAACAGAATATGGGCAAGCATGCTTGAATATGCATTGAAATTGGACTCACCTGTACTATTCTGCATTTAGGGGGGAAAAAAAGGGCATTTTAAACGGATCGCTACCACCACCTTCAGCTCGCTATCTGTAAAACCCATTATGTGCACAAAAAGAACTACATCATATTTCTTAGCATTGCCACATAAAATCAGCTCAATTGAGCCATAAAAGAAGCTCAATCGTGGGGTCGCTTTTCTTCATAGTCATGAATGAGGTAACATAAGAGCAGAAAATCTTCATATGAACACTGATGTTTTGAAAGAAGTTTTTTATTCTGGATGTCCAAGTCATTGTATACCATCATTTGCCTCCTCTGTTTTGTATTGTGATCAGTGGTCTGTGTTGATACTTTTGAACACTTTTATGCTCGGTGTTGAAGCAGTGACAGTCATAGATGTGAGAAGCCATCTGAGGCACCTTAACAAGAATAAAGTGAAACACCATTCACAACATTAATGGAGTAATTATGCAAATTAGCTTTCATCAATCACAAAATAGTGATCTTTATGCCACGAAGCTCATTGTTCAGACCTCTTCTTTCTCCTTTCACAAATATCTTTCTAAATCAGAGTTGATATAGCTGGCTACTGATACATGTCTGTGAGCTTGACCAAAAAGCTTGCGCTCACTTATCAAGAAGCCAAGCATCTATTCCCACAACAGCAATCTGTGTCATAGTTCATGCTGGCAGATGAAAATAAATATCTGCTGTCACGCTTTAATTCCCTAAAAAATGGTGACGGCACGCAGGAGTAATGTTTTCTTTGGATGGTGTTTTCTCCCTGAAAGGTGTAACACAGAGAAGATGAATATATTAACAGTGTTTACATTAATGTTATTTTTGTCTTCATAAATTAGAAAATAAAATATTTCTAAACATTATCAAAGAAAACTATCAATGTTGCAGATCTTTGAGAAATCTGCCTGCGTTTTATGTAGACCAATGCTGCTCCCTAGTGTACACAATGGGAACAAGGAGAAAATATACTGGCTATGGATTAAATGCAGGTCACTGCTGGTGGGCTCTTGTTAATGGGTTCTTGTCGGGTAGCACAACAGTCTGTAAGGAGTTTGCATGTTCTCCCTATACCTGAGTGGCTGCCACTGTCCAAAGACATGCATGTTAGGTTAAATGGTGATTCTAAATTGGCTCTGGGCCTGAGGTAGACAAAGTGCTTAAACTGTATAGAATAAAGCACTGTATAAATGTATGGTTAAAATGTGCGTGGTAGTCTCAAGTACTTTGAGTCGTCAGTAAGACTACAGAAGTGCAATATGAATGCCAGTCCATTTCCATTTCAATGATATAATGCCAGACTTCAAGCTGACCCTCCACATGTAGGTCAGAGTACAGGCCAGTTACAGAACAGTGAATTAATAGGAGGAGATGCATGTTTGTAAATTAAAATGAAGCCACAATGATTCGAAAATCAGCTACAGAGCACTGCATGTGGGGTACACATGTGGTCATAAAGGGGTGGACATGGTCAGCAGCAATACTCAGGGAGGCTGTAGCATTTAAACAATGCTCAGTTGGTAAAAAGTAAAAAGTGAGCCAAGAAAATATCCACACCACACCATTACACCACCACCAGCAGCCTGAACCATTGATACAAAGTGGGACGGATCCGTACTTTCATGTCATTTATGCCAAATTCTGACCCTACCATCTGAATGTTGCATCAGAAATTGAGACTCCTCAGACCGCGCAACATTTTTCCACTCTTGTATTGTCCAATTTTGGTGAGCCCCTGTGAACTATAGCCTCAGTTTCCTGTTAGCTGACAGGAGTGGCACCTGTTGTGGTCTTCTGCTGCTGTAGCCCATCTGCTTCAAGGTTAGACGTGTTGTGCGTTCACAGATGCTCTTTTGCATACCTCTGTTGTAACGAGTGGTTATTTGAGTTACTGATGCCTTCCTGTCAGTGCCAAGCAGTCTGGCCATTCTCCTCTGACCTCTGGCATCAACAAGGCATTTGTACCCAGAGAACTAGAGATATTTGTGCGGGAAAATCCCAGTAGATCAACAGTTTCTAAAGTGCTCAGACCAGCCCAACAACCATGTTCAAAACCACTTCAATCACCTTTCTTCCCAGTTCTGATGCTCTGTTTGAACTTCAAGAGGCTGTCTTGACCATGTCTACATTATTAAATGCATTCAGTTGGTACTGATTAGATATTTGCTTTAACAAGCAGCTGAATGGGTATACCTAATAAAGTGGCCAGTGAGTGTGGGAATCGGTCACAAGTAACCCTGTTTCACCCTACTGAGTAAAAGTATTAACAGGGCAAAATGTCTGTATGAGACTGCAGGAGACGATGACTGGACAGCATGTTTTACAGATCTGAGTACAAACTGTGATCAATATTTTCTTTTTCCTTTACATGTCTTGATTGAATAAATGTATCAGTGGAATCAGAAGTCACTTAGTCATTTAGTGTTGAAACATATAGCTGGGAAACTCAGAAGAGCAAGATTAAAACCAAAACTGAAGGAAGAAATGCTGAGAAAGGTAACAAACAACTATAGCTGTTAATAAATGAGGTGAAGTGCAAATAACAATATTTGCTTTCAAAATATAGTGGACTAGTATAAAGTAGCATAAATGGAAATAATAAATACCTCTAAATTGTGTTTGCACAGTATTGAAGTAAAGTACAATTTAGTGCCAATGCTCATTTTCTGTTTCTTGTTGACAGAGATGATGTGGTCAGTTTTACCTGGATGCTGCCTCCATACAATCACCATGTACTGTATACTGGACATGTCCATCTCCAGGTCCCCCAAAACTGAGCAATGCAGATGGAAATTTTACCTGGGGAACCAGCCAGAGCGACAGAGTGAACATTACTGACAGGAAACAGCAATTATTACTGACTGGAAATAACTGAAGGTCACATGTGACAATGGTGCAGAAAGCAGACAAGCAGACTGCCTACAACCACTCTTTTCTCAGGCACATGTTGCTTTTTTTCTAGTTGATAACACACTTCCTGCAACTTTTACACGATGTAGTGCAGTAAAACCGCAGAGGTGGATAAACTTTACTTTATGGATATACTTTATTTCATTTTTTGCCATGTTTTTAGATTATCAGTGTAGAAAAATACGATATAAACTGCAAATATAGTTTTAATATATGCTACATTTTATCTGACAACAGGCATAACAAGGAAAGCATGAGGCAGTTTGTTCCACCAAACAGAAAATCAGATGGTTTTATCTGCTCTGTGGTGTGTGTGTACAAAAGTCCAAAACAAAGGCCACTTCAACTTCAAGTCTTCAAAGTTCTCAGTCAGAGTGATTTCCGCCTGCTGTGAGAATTGTTCTTGCCCAGACAGGGTGCCGTGCTGCTGGGGGAGGCCTGTGATGACACAGCATAGGAGCTGCAAGGGGCCTGGTCCACACTGTAGGAGATGGAATTGTAAAAGACAGGGTTGCTATGGCCGCTTGTCTGGTCATGGTGAGACTGAGAGGCACTGCCGTAAACATCCATGCCACAGCACATGCAGGAAAACAAAGCCCGGAGTCTGCTGGGTTCAGGGAGGTTTGAGACCTCAAGTATAATAGGTCTGTGTTCCTCTGCAGGAGAAGAGAGGAGGCTGACACAGCTGCTGCCCCCCTCCATGGGAAGGGTAAGTCTGTCGTGTCCGTCTTCATCATTCTTATATCTGTCCTCAGCAATTTCTTCTTCAGCAGCCAACGCTTCCCTATCCTCCTGCAGGTTATGTGATCCCTGCTCTTTTCCTCCTGCCTTGGACCTCCCACCAGGCTCATATGAGTTTACAGTAAGAAACCTCAACACCACCAGGTTGAGAAAAGCTCCAATCACTGTCAGCCCAACTAGAATGTACATGAAGCTAAATGCCACATAGGTAGGCTGCTTCTGGAGGGCATCTTTTGTTTGCAAGGCTACAAAATCTCCAAAGCCAATGGTAGTAAGCGTGATGAAGCAGTAGTAAGAGGCATTAAAAAAGGTCCAGCCCTCAAAATGGGAGAAGGCTGCAGCTCCTACTAACAGGGTACTCACACAAGACAGCAAACCCACTAGGACCATGTTCCCCATAGACACCTCTGTCTTCTGTAAGCCCAGGCCCTGCTTGGCTCTGCTCAGGAGGTATCGGACAAAAGTGTTGATCCTCTCGCCTAGGCTCTGGAACATGACCAGTGTCAGAGGGATGCCCAAGAGTGCGTAAAACATACAGAAGGCCTTGCCAGCATCGGTGCGTGGAACAGCATGGCCGTAACCTACAAAGTCACAGCATATTGCAGGTCACAGGTTATCAAGTACTGCTGTTTTATATCCATAAAGATCCACAGTCATCAAAATATATTGCTGGTTTACACACTGCAAGGGATACCCATGCATCACTCAGTGCAGGTGAAAGTCAAGTCTTTAAACCATACACAAGTGTCATTAAAGCTGTTTGCTGATGCTGTGCCAAGAATCTTTTAGCTATCTGTCTTTACAACTGCAGCTTAACTGGTTTGGTCTACTAGTGCTGCTCTCGTTAACCTCACTTCCTGGAGCAGCTGACAGCTGTTTCGAGTGCAAAGGCTCTGATAATACCGGTGTATGCCACCTCCCCAGCACTTAATGGCAAACTGACAAAGTTAGGAGGTGCAGTGAGACATCTTGCAGCTAAAGAAAAGGTTGGTGGTGACTGGAAAAGCAGGCTAAACAGATGGCAGACAGTGAAAAGTGAACACTGTTTGTGTCAGTATGTTTAACACAAACGGTGTTTAGTGGACATAAGAGTATAGGTAATTATTCTCTAACTCTGTAGCTATAATAGCTTTTTAATCTGCTTATATTTATGCAATTAGTCCAGCTTTGTGGAAAATGGTAAATTTAGATTATAGATTATTATAGACTGTTAACCAAAGACATACTGTTTCTACATAATAATGCATGAAACACTACCAAGCTGTAAGAAAAAACACAGTGACACTTCGGCTTCTTAACATTACAGGGCGTGCACTAGCACAAAGGTGGTTTCACTTAGACCTTTGCACAGTTTGAGGTTGGGCAGGAATGTTGGAGCTGCTGTCAGACTAAGACAGACTGCACATGAGAAGATGTAATTGAAAAGTGGCATTGTTTCACTGTTTTGGGTGTGATAATTGTTTAGCCCTGCGATGTCCAGGATATACCTGCCTCTCAGCCAGTGCCAACTGGGATAGGTTCCAAGGTGGCTATAAAAAAAGGTTAGGGCTATGTCTTCTATGCAGTGTGGTGATCTGTACTTTACTTTAAATGTCATTTAAAGGGATTTAAGCATTGAAGAGTTTTTATAACGGAAAAAAATATCATAAACTTCTAAAAACTTTCCACATTTGTTTGCTATATATGCAATTACCTACATAATCATTTTACCAAAATATTGCTGAAAAGCCCTAAATGAGGTAATGTTTCACATTCAAAACAAAGAATTCTAGTAGGCTATATATGCATTTAGGTAGGCCTATTTTATATGTCACCATTCGGGTAGTTACTTAGTCTATTTTCCTTGAGCTGCTGTTCAGGGGAAATAAAAAAAATAAAATAAAATAAAATCACAAAATACAGTGTGCTCACAAAACCTCATCTTGCCTCCTCTACACACATCCTGCCCCTGTTACAATTTCGCCTGCTTCTCTTCAGAGTAGACAGTTTAAAGTAGAAAGAGCCTCCGCGCACGGACACATTTACATGACACTTGGTGTTTGTTTTAACAAGCAAGGATGGGAGTAACTCCAGTATTATATACTTGCCAATTGTGGTGACAACGGTGATGGCAAAATAAAACGAGCCGGCGAACTTCCACTGCCTCCCGGCGCGGTGTGTCTCTGACTGAAGGACCACTCTTTGAATCTCGCTGAAATCATCTTCGATGAAGCCGTACTTTTTCTTCAGCTCGCTCAGCTTCTGCTCCAGCGTCTGTTTTCTTGAACTCTCGCTATCTGACTCTAGTGCGTCAAAGACTGCGGCTCCTATGAGCAGGTAGAGAATAACTGAGAGGATGAGCGACAGGGTCCTGATGTTCTGCGTCCTCATCCTCAAAATCCAGGGTGCTCGCGGGAGGCAGAGAGGGTGCTGCTGCTCAGAGGGACAAACGCAAAGGATTCAAAGCCATCCTGCATGGGCTGCATTCATCTTCGGAGAGTTTTGACCCATTTGGCCCGCTAGGATTACAGCGTAGGTCTAAATGGATTGAATTTGTAGCCTAATGTATTAGTGTGTGGTCAGATGAAATGACACCAAACGCGTCTACACAAGTTATCTGAGCTCGGCAGCTTAACATTTGTCTAGTCTACTTAGAGATGCTCACATAGCCTTATTTACTGAACTTTAAGAGAATACGAGGACTTTTAACAGGTGCACAAGTGCTTAGTTTGATTTATTGAAGTACCTCTGCTTATATTCACTGTGATGTTGCGTAAAGATTTAGGCCTTTGTTTCACGTTTATCTGCTAGAGTAAACGTTTGTATGTGCTTGCTTTAAATTTCAATTTAAGACAGACTGAAGGTTTGAAACCCACTGGTGGTGTAATATGTCTAAATGAGAGCATGATTAAGTTAAAGCTCACAAAAAAAAGTCTTTGAAGTTTAATATTTTACTGCATCACTGTATATAAAAGATGGCCTTAGCCACCATGACATCATCCGCTGGTTTGTGGACTTGCATTTTCTAGTAAACTTGAGTATTTTGGCCATTTCCATCTTGTTTTCTTTTTAAAACACGAGGTCATATAGGGGGTGGATCTGACTGGACACTGCACTTTCATGCAGAAGCCCCGTTTCAAACGTGCCTTAAAGCACATCCTGCTTTATCTTCCATTTTGCTCAAAGTGAATCATGATTTATGAAAATGATCATCATGCTGTATTAAAGAAGGCCTGAAATTAGAACTTAAGGAACAATGAATGCAATGCATGGGGACTTATTTCGTTCTCCATTAAGAAGTTTATTTTATTGCAACTTTTTCTCACAGTTTTAAAACATCATCCCATTTTGTAAAGTACCTATGCTGCAGTCTTTCTGTGATTGACTCTTCCTGCTGTTAATCACTGACCCTGTGTTTGGAGAGGTTTGGGATGCACAAGTGTGAGGCTGTCTGAGTGTGTTGTCTCTGTGGCTGCCTCAGAGAAGCACAGCAGAAACTGCTAGCCTTTCTAGACTCTAGTCTCTTGATTGTTTTGCCCTATGAAGCGTTCACAGCTAAAGTATTACTCTGAGCGCTGAAGCATTAGCTGGTGGCAGCGCTGACCTTTATCAAGCACACTTAGCTGCTGAGTGATCTACCACCGGGCTGTCGTCATTAACTAAGTTCAGCGCACTGGCCTAGTGAGGTAGACTGTAGACATGGTTTGTGTGTATGTATCAGTGCAACTGTGCAGGGGCCTCGTTTGTGGGGCCTCACTGAGCTTCGCCGTGGCATCTGCTGGATTTTCGCCCGTGCTAATTGGGTTCACGGCAGTGCAATCAGAAAACAGGCTGACTGCCCTAGCTTCATGCTGCAAGTCATTTCAGTTTCATACTCTGCATGAAGTTTCCATCTATTTCAGGAGGGCAATCCAATTTGTGGAAACTATTCATGCACTAAAGCAGCCCATAAAGAGCCTAAAATCTGTCATTAAAATCCACAGTTAGTGCCTCCATTCCCTACAGAACATATGGCTATCTCTATGCCGTGTTTTTATCTTCTGCAGCCAGTACAGGACTTCAACCTGCTTTAGTGAGCACAAATGAATCTATTGCTGAGCAGATGTTAACAGTGTGGCATTGTGACAAGTCTTTATTTCTTCCAATGGCAGTAAGAACAATTCTCTTGAAATGGCAATGAGAGATAACAGCCTCATCATAGACCACTAAAGGAATGCACACAGTGCTTAAAAAAGTATAGATCAACTCCTTCTGTAAAGTTCACATCATAAGAAACAAATATTTACAAAACACTGTTATACAGTCATGAATATACAGATCAGTGTTGCATGCAATCGCCCCAAAAGGCAAGTGAGTTTATTATAAGGGCCCCTGCGGTAGTTTAAGGACTCTATTCATGAAGTAATGACAATCCATTATCTGATGTACTCATCCCATATCTCTCTGTTCAGCGGGACAATTCATGCATCCCTTTATCTCTCACAGGAAGACATTAAGAGCAGGATGTCCACTGACTCAGGTCCAGACACTCATCTGTCCAAGTGCCATTCCTGCAGAAAATGAGCCGGGAAAATATACTGCAAACACGATGCTATCTTTACACTGATAACAGCTGCAGTGGAGATAAGGACAGTGGTTATGATGACCATATAGTACAAAGACCCAGAGTATTTTTGTCGTAAATATAAAAATGCTGCCTCTTTTTAAAAATAGGTAAAAAGCTTTACACAAACTTGCAGACAAATACATCTTTGGTGACAAGTCATCAGTGTCACAGACAGAAACAGGCTTGAACTTTGCAGCTCATCTGAACAGTCCTTTGAGCCTTATTAGCCAAAAGGGCACGGGCATGGTCTCTAAGTCATGTACGTCACATTCACAGAGGGCTCCTGGTCGACACACTTGGAGTGAGGATGACTGTGACTAAAGAAAGCACTGTTCTAATTTAACTTTAATGTACTCTAATTTACCAAACACTGTAAGTGGGACAGAAAAAAATAAATAAAGAATTACACTTGAAACCTATAAAATGCTTGGAGTGGTAAACATATTTTGTATTGTGATACTATTAATCATGTTGATATGATGAGTTTAATGCTATAAAGGCACAAGGGGAAGTCAGAAAACATTGAACATGTTTTCTGACTTCCCTTTGTGCCTTTATTACTGGAAAGCAGGGGGTTCAAATGATCAAGGTAGGTTTTACTGGGACTTTGGTCTGCACTGGGAGGGATAATATTTATTGGTGTACCTCAAAATTGAGGTGAGCCCAATAAGAAATTTATGGGTTAGATGCTTGACATTTTTTAAAATTACAGGTAAATTTTAATTTGTACTTTATGATGCCCAAAATTGATCAGTTAAAGTAGGGTTTCAACCCATGTCTCGGATTAATACTTTAGATATTGATATTTATTAATAGATTATTTTATATGGTGGCATTTTTAATGGAGTATGTCCAAATGTAAGGTGCTGAGCCCCTTCACTAAACCTAAAAATTATAATTTTTAGGTTTATGTTAAGAGAAACTGATCATGCACTTAAGCCATGCAGATAATTAATAAAATGAATATACAGGGGGTTCAGAAAGTATTCAGACCCCCTTCACTTTTTTCAATTTTGTTATGTTGCAGCCTGATGCTACAATTGTTTAAATTCATTTTTTTTTCTCATTAATCTACACGCAGTACCCCATAATGACTTATTTTTTGCAAACACCAAGTGGGATTTCATGTGTTTTGCACTGAGGAGATGCTTCTGTCTCGCCACTCTGCCATAAAGCCTAAATCTGTGGAGGGCTGCAGTGATGGTTGTCCTTCTGGAACTTAGTCCCATCTCCACACAGGATCTCTGGAGCTCAGTCAGAGTGACCATCAGGTGGTCACCTCTCTCACTGCAGCCCTTCTTCCTCGCTTGCTCAGTTTGGCCGGGCGACCAGCTCTTGGCAGTGTCCTGGTTGTGCCAAACTTCTTCCATTTGAGAATTATGGAGACCACTGTGCTCTTGGGAACTTTCAGTGCAGCAGAAATTTTTTTGTAGCCTTCCCCAGATCTGTGCATTGCAAACAACCCTGTCTCTGAGCACTGTAGGCAGTTCTTTTGACCTCATGGCTTGGTTT
>VUQI01041038.1:8990-42969 GCA_015106735.1 Paratilapia polleni | reverse complement strand
ATCACTTTTTTTTTTTCACAATGGAACACTATCAGTCATGGATTGGCCTCCCCAGAGCCCGGACCTCAACATTATTGAAGCAGTGTGGGATCATCTTGACAGAGAACAGAACAAAAGGCAGCCAACATCCAAAGAAGAGCTTTGAATGTCCTTCAAGAAGCCTGGAGAACTATTCCTGAAGACTACTTAAAGAAGAAGAGAAGAAAGCTTGTCTAAGAGAGTTCAGGCTGCTCTTCAGAGTTGTACAGACTGTGTTTTTGCCTTATATACTGTATTTCCATGTATGTTTGCACGTTTTAATAGATCGCTGAAATTATTTCCCATTTTCCTAGCAAAATATAAAGAAATGAGGGGTACTATATGATTCAGACATTATCTAATACGCTTCAAATCTGACTCACACATGCAATACATGAAATTGATTTAAGATGTTGCAGAGCTCTGTGTGTGGTCACTGCTGAGAAAAGACACAGAGGCTTTTGTGCACTCTGCAATTCTTCCCCTCATTCTGATGCTCCATGGTAAGTTCTGCTCTGTTACATTAAAACAGTATTTTTGACAACAAAAAACATGTGGGGCTTGGCTCTAAACATTTGGGGCAAGGGCTCAGTGAAGAGCTACAAGATAGAGTCAGACTTTTAATTATGCTCTCAGCTTTGATCAATCCAACAGCACCAATTATGTGCTTGTTCAGTTAACATCTCCACCTGGCATTGCAAATAAATTTATACTTCTAGAGACAACTGTCACAGCCACATCAGGTGTAAAATAAGAAATGCTTTTTTGGCATAATTTGCTCATTTGTCATGAAAAAAAAAAATCTCTCCCCAGATTTTGCACTCCGAAAGGGAAACTCCTATGCAATAACTCCAGCTGCAAAAATACTGCCTGAAGAGTTTTTTTTTTTTTTTTTAATGCCCAAAGAGTAGTAAATCTGGTCATTAGTCTGCTATGATGGCTACAACAGAAGAGGAAGTTCAAGATGAACGCTCCCTTGGTCCCATTCTGAGCTGCTATGTCATACTATGATGTGAACTGTGAATGAAACAAAATGTACAGTCATCCATTTTTTTTTCCATTTTTGCACCTACGAGCCGGACAAAAGTTGATCAAGGGCTGTCAGTGGCCTGTGGGCCACACTTTGAGAACCCTGGAGGTAGGCTAATACGTAGTTTTGCTACTGACTAATCTAGCAGTAATAATGCCAACTAAATGTTGCTTTTGAACCCATTCAACTCCTGGTGCTCTCCATCAAGTGAATGCCCATCTGAGGCTCGCTCTTTTTTTAAATTGTGGTTTCTGTAAATCTCCCTCTTCACCTGTCTTTCATCCTTTGACAGCGGGGGCCTTTTCTTTTTCTGGGGAGAATTTCCACTGTTATTCCAGTTGTTCCTCTGTCCACCTGTCTGTGGAAAGCTAACGATAGCTACCGAAGAAAACAAAGCACTATTCTCTTCCTGTTCTGTTCCTGTTTAATTTTTCTGAAAGATTTTGTACTCGTACTTGTGGCAGACAGACCTGTATAGTGAAAGCAAAGCTTATAGGGAACCAGTGTAAATGCTGACACAGTCATTATTCACAACACTGTGCAATTAACACAGATTTCATAATTATAAGTGGATGTAAAAAACTTGTTTGAATGCATGTTTAATTTAAATCAGCATAGTCATACAATAAAAGAAAAAAATGTTTGAAGTACACTGCATTGGAGTATGCGGTACGGTGCACGAAATATACCAAAAAAATTGCATACAGGCACATAGGTTCAATGGGCCTCATTTACTAACAATGCATACACACAAATCTGTGCCTAAATTGTGCGTACAAACATTTCACGAACAAATCTGTGATTTATAAATATTTTTATACCTGAATTTGTTTGTACTTTACAAACAAATTTAGAAGTCCCTCTGACCATGCGTACGAACAAATGACAGCCTGGCTGCCTTAGGACATTTAAACACCAGGCTTTAAAATGACTACTGCTACTACTACTAATAATAATTATCATTATTATTATTACTGCCTTTTGGTCATTATTTACAGTTTTCCAAAACACCATAAGCCACAAAATGCTCAAAATTACAATAAAATTGTTAGAAAATGCATGTAAAGAAAACAAAATACTAAATAGAAAGGTGTAGGCTTTTAACCTTTTTAATTTAAACGTATTCCAGTATTCCTTATCTCATCTTATCGTATCTTAAATGACCTTATCGTTTATTGAAAATGACTTCTATCATTACTTGATGTCATCACTTTCAGTATAATTTCTTGGCACTATCCTACGGATGCTGGAGAATCTGGATTTTTTTTTTTTTTTTTTTTTATTGCAGTGAGTTTCTCATCTCGGGCTGACAGATCACATGCTCCTTGCCCACCTTTTTATTTATGTATTTTTCTTTTTAAAAGGTCGTCACTCCTGTGGAAACACTCTGGAAAGCCGCGCCTCTTCTGGCTTCCTCCTTGGACCTCAGACACTATTATTCAAATTTCTCCAGTCAGACTTTCTCCTTCTGTTTTGCCTTAGCGGTGCAGTCTTCTTACTACATCGTCACCACTTTCTCCACTTCACCTGGAGGTAAACATGTTTCCTCATATAGAGAAATGGGGGTGGGTCAGTATGCAGATAGTAGGCAAATTGTATGGAGATTGCACAAGCCTGTTGGTTACGAATGATTCTGATTTACTAACATACGCACATCGGTAAGAACAAGTAAGCCGGTGCGCACGTTTCATAAATCCGATGGTAATTTTGCGTGTGAACTCATTTTTTGCGCAGGGTAAGAACGTTTCCAGGCAAATATTAGTAAATGAGGCCCAATGATACTACAGCATACAGTGTTTTATATCCATACATGTTTTCCACTTATCCAGTTCAGGGTTGTGGTTGGGCTAGGGCCTATCCGAGTTGTCATAGAAAGAGAGGCAGGGTACACCCTGGACAGTGCTAACACAGAGAGAGAAACAACCATTCATGCTCACATTCACATGGCCAATTTAGAATCACCAATTAACCTAACATGTATGTCTTTGGATGGTGGGAGGGAGCTGGAGTACCTGGAGAGAACCCACACATGCACGGGAAGGTGACGGTGCTAACCACCACACCACCATGCTGCAGTGTTTTGTATTTTAGAAAATAATACCATCAGCAAATGATGTTTGCACACAGCAAGGTAAAGAAACATACTGGCATAGTCTGGAACATGACTGATTTGGTCTTACTCTTCTGTGTCCTCATTTTTGTTGTTTGTGTTTCCAATTTTGAAATGTACTTAAAAGGCTTGGTGCCCTCTGATTACATGGGGCATGACTATATTTGATAGGGCTACACAGGAAAAAACACCCATTATACTAGGTTACAGCAAGGGTTATATTTGAGTTGTTGTTTCTCCTCATGAGCAGCCATCCCCATTTTAATCTTTTTGTATCTCAATCTTTCTGTCGTGGTCCTGGGTCGTAGACCCAGAGTTTTGAGTTTTGGACTGTTAAATTTATGTTTATATAGTATTCTCTGTTTGGTTCCTAGCTCACTTATTGGTCACTTTTCCTTTTTTATGTATGTTCATTATTTTTTTGAATCTTGGTTATTAGTTTCAGTTTTTCAGTTATAGTTTGAGTTTTTATTTGGAATTCGTAGTCTATAGCCTTCAGTATCCTCTTGTGTCTTGTCAAGTCTTCTTCTGTTATTGATTCCCTGCTTTAGTTACTTCCTGTTTTATTTTGATACTCTGTTGTCTCTTGTACCTTGTATATAGTTTTACTTCCCTTCTCTCATCACCCTTAATTAGTTTCAGCTGTTCCTTGTTACCCTCCTGTGTCCACTTTCCCTAACAACCTTGTGTGTGAGTATTCAAGTCCTGCTTTTCCCCTGAGTCCTTGTCAGTGTCTATTTATAAATCCTCATATTTGCCTTACCTTGTGTTTGTCACCTTTTGAAGAGTTGGGATTCAGCTTTCACTATATTCAGTGGACTTTGTTTCTCTGCCTAATAAAGGCTGTTTTTTTTTTTTTTTTGGTTCCTGAACTCTGCTTTGAGAGGCCTGCGTTTGGCTCCTTCAGCCACACATGACACTTTTGAATGTCTTGAAAATAAACTGTTTAAAGAGTTGTTCATAAAAGAGACACTTTTTTTGCATCAGCACCAAAACCCATGACCTTACCTATATAACTGAACCCTACAAAGTTGCAGGTGAAATGTGTAAATGGTGCCTTAGTAAACATTGATCTCATCAATGACATCCGCCTCTAGTTGGCTTCTCTTTTTAACACACTATCCTATTCAGCATCCCTCTTGCTTTTATTTCCAATTTATGGGCTGTTTGACTTCAGCCTTCAGTCTTATTCAGTTATGTCTTTTTTCACTTCTGGCAGAACCATTCATGCTGCTTCATGTGCATGTGTAACCATGGTGACTGGCAAATAGAGCTGTACAGCATCATTCAACTTTTGTGGTAGACCTATCATTTGGAAAATGTGCAGGCTATGGATAGATGACATGCAGTGTCACAAATGCAGTCACATTTGGGGAAAATGCATCTTTATTCAACACTATATTATCTACTTGATGTGTTTTACCTAATATGTCATTTTGATGTTTGAGGAAATATTCACTCTTTTGCATGTAAAATCTGACTTTTTTCCACTTTAACTATGTTTTAACTGTAAAACAAATACACACACTTACAAAAAGCTACTGTATGTTCTTATTGTGACTTAATTACAGTTTGCTGAGTTCAAATGTAAGAAGAAAGAAGCCATTCCCACATATGAGGTGTCAAACAACTCTTATCAAACAATGTCTACAAAAAAACTTCTAAGATCTGATATGTTTAAATTGTTGCTTGCCAATAGTTTAGAATCAGAATAGACACACAGGCATTACAAGCACATCATGTATTTGTGACCCTTTCATAAAGACGTGTTCTATGAGGCCTCTTAAGAAGCGATTCGCAGCAATCTGGTGTCGAGAGATCATAAAAAGTCAATGACACTTGATGACTTCAGGCAACATTGGATGAAAAAAACTGCTGGTGATGCAAGTGCGCAGGTCCTGATATAAACTTTTCTCAACTTCAAGGCAAACGACTGAAGTGACTACCAGACTACCAATGAGAGCGAAGGACTCCAATGATTGACAAGTGACATTAGAGGCCCACCTAGGCAACTGGAGCCTGGAATGTCCCCTGGCGACCCTCAGCTTCAAAGTGATGCATGATGAGCTGTGTGGACGCAGCTTAAAGCTGCGTACACACTGCGACTTCAAGTGACTACAGGCAAATTAACCGCTGGCGACACAAAGTGGGCGGGACCCGAGATAAACGTTTCTCAGCTTCCAGGTGAGCGATTGAAGCAACTACCAATAAGAGTGAAGAATACTGCTGATTGACATGGGACATGGTAGTAAATACGTTCACGATGTGCGACAAGCAAAACGCTTTCAGTGTGGACGCATCTTAAGGATTCAAATTAACAGAATATTCTGTAACCAGCAGAAGGGCCATAGTGGTTGAACTGAATTTGATGGCACTACATTTGCATAAGGGTTAAGTTATTCCCATAATTATGCAAAAGTGTCAAGCGATTTTGGTGACACTAAACTTACACAAATGCGCATGACTCTCTCAGTTTGAAAAAAGTCATTGATCCTGCTGCTGTATGATTATGCATGGGAAAGACTCCTACAAAAAAAACTTCAGCTTTGATTACATTCATTATGCTACTGAGTTGCATTAATCTGACTGGTTATACTAGTGCATCTAAAAAAATTTGAATATGGTGAAAAAGTTCATTTGTTTTCATAATTTAATTCAAAGAGGTAGACTTTCATAAATTCTATATTCATTACATGCAAAGTGAAATATTTCAAGTCTTTTTTGTTTTAATTTTGGTGATTATGGCTTATAAGTAAGACATGCGTGTTAAGTTAACTGGTGCTTCTAAATTGGCCATTACAGTGTCACTCTGTGTTAGCCCTGCGATGGACTGGTTACCTGTCCAGGGTGTACCCTCCCTTTCTCCCTGTGACAGCTGAAACAGCCCCCCCATCCCCATATGTAAATCATGTTATATACATTTACATAATGAAGGTGGATCCCCACTGTGCGAAAAGACAGATGGCCCCATAACACGAGTAATACAAGTAAACACACACACAGACTTAGCCATCTACAGCCACTCACCGCATTTTCTGGTTAGTGAATTGTACAGTTTAATCCTCGATTCCAGCTTGCAGCACAATACCAGTCTGATCTAAAAAAAACTATAATTGTAGGCTTTCTATCCAGTTGACATATTGCTGATGGCAAAGGGCTCAACTGAGATTACAGCTTGTGGCAGAGCTAATTGATTTGCTGCGCACCTGCAACAACATCCACCACAAAGTTCAAGCTTGTGTGTTGGTATATTAATTTATCAAAATCAGACATCCGTGCAGGCTTCCCACGCTTCCAAGTACCGTGTCACCTTCTACAACCACCTCACGTTACCCCTCTGCATTGACGTGCCTCTGAGACCCTTGGGGTTTCTCACTCAGGACTGACAGAAGACCTGCCTTCAATCATCATCTGTCTCTCTCAATGAAGTTTGCACGATCTCAAGCAAAGTAGCCCATTGCTGTTGACGCTGATTAAAGCACCATCAAAGTCTCAGCCACTGGCTTTGAATGCTTCACGAGTCAGCTTACATGAGAGCTGTATTGAATATTAACCACAGCTTATATGTCCCCCTCAATCTAAGATGGAAAATGCATCATTGCCAACAAGATCCTCTTTTGGTATTAGAAACTTTCATTTCAATTAAGGTTTCCCTTTAAACTTTGTAGAAAGTTTCTAGCTAGTTTGCATTTCGAGACCTTTCATTAGCTGGATTGAGTGTTTGGAAACACTCTTCTTTTAATTGTCTCTGATTGATTCCTACCAAGGCAGGGGCTATAATTAAAAGAGACACAGACAGAGGGGAGATAAATTGAGAGATAAATGGCAAAACTGATCTTCAAAGTACCCAAATAAGTAAAGGGTCGGAAGTGGCTGCTGGGCTTCTTTAGCTGATACTAATGACTTATATTCCTACTGTGTTCATGGAATTTATGCACATACTTACCTATTCATATTACCAAAACAATTATATTGAAAGTATTATAGCAGGACTGAATTCATGTCAATAGTGCAACAAAACAAGAAGATCAAAAATGTTCTTTTTTTCACCTGCAGCCTGGAAAAAAATCCATCATCAAAACTTTTCTGCTTAGACTGCAAAGTTAGATGCTGCCTCTGATCATTAAGTGCTGAAAACATGCTGGAGTTGTACATGAGCTATTGCAGTTGCAGCCAGAAATAAAAATAAGATTGTAAAACTGACTTTTAATCGACTTTTTTCTGTACGTGTTGCTGTAGTAACCTGACATCGTTGAGCAACGTGCCACAGGCAAAAGGTCCATTTTCCATGTTACATAGATAACCATGTTCAAACACTGACAATATCCTGTTACACATATATTTTGCTCACTGCCATCAAAGCAGCATAATCTCTGTGCTGACCCACAAGCTGACCTGCTCTGTTAACGGGTTATGCCGAAAAGTGCTGAGTGGCCATTTTCGACAAATGGGATTTCCTTATCTCCACTCTGAGAGTATTCTGTCACCACCAATAGATGACTCTCTCCATTTTGCTCTGTAATTCATTTCCAGGCTTTCTCTTTGCATTGCATTCTTCCTTTCTGACAGGTGAGATAGATAAAAATAGTGCAAGCTTTTGAATATGTAAATGTAACAAGCTTCTGTTGATAGGCTATCTTAAAGAGTTAAGGTACAAGCAGAAATAAGGATTACAGATATCTTTCAAATTTGATTTTAGAATTAAAAATTGACACACACGTTTAATTATTTAACATACAAATGAGATAGATCATTTTTAATTTCTGTATTCAAAAATAGACTTTGCAGCTCAATCAGCTTGACTGATTTACGCTCGTATGCTAATCTGCTGTGTTTATTATCAAACATTTGCATTCTGCAAAAAAAGTACCACACACACACACACACACACACACACACACACACACACAGTTACTGTGTTCATTATGGCTGGCTGTTGGTGTAGCCTCTAGGTCCTGTGCCAACTGAGTACGATCTCACTGTCTGCAGCTACAAAAACACTGTGGAATTGCTGAGAAACATGTAATCCATTGCAACAGTGGAGAATGACAGGTGAAGCCAGGACATACTTGGCACAAACAGCAGTTACACAGAATGACAGGATAGATGGCAATGCAAGTTTCTGTACAAGTTATTTTTTTTCTTTTTCAGAACTCAACATCTTCTGGCATGGTATTTAAAGCCCATCTGTTTTGAGAAATATCCATCTGATGAGTGAGCTGAAGGCAGCTGATTTGATTATTATTATTATTTTTTTGAACAGGAAGACTGGAAACTTTGAGAATGTTTTTCCTCTCACTCACGGCCTTGGCAGTATTGGAGTAAATCATGCTGACGCTCCTCTTGCTGCCCAGGTAGGTGCAGACAAGAGCCCCCTTTTGCTAAAGTTGCCGGTCAAGGACATTAGCAAGTCATTACAACCGCGGTGCACATTTTTCAACTCTTTAATGACGCGTGCATTCACCTGCCACCAGACAGAGAGAGAAGAGTGAAAAATTATCTGTCTCTGTTCCTCTCAAGCTCTCGCTCTTTCAACTCCGTGTCTCCACCCATCCATTAATGCCACCCCTCTCCTCTCTGCTTTGTAATGTTGACGAGGTGCAATATCTTTCCTCTCCTCCTTGACATTGATTTCAGTGATTTAAATCTTCCAACTCATGACACAAATTACCCGTAATTTACAGCCACCTCTCCATTTCACTCATAATATGCTCTAGTGAGAATTCAATGTTCCTCCTGCTTCCCCCAAACTCTATTCCTTGCTCTTTGTTCTCCTCGACACCCCCTCCACCCCATCTCTCACTCACCTCTACTGCATTGCAATTTATGGCCTTGTTTCTTGTTTCAAATAGAAAGCCTATGCAAGCACAGAGTGACGTACACTAGACCCATCAATACTCTGCAAACTATAATGTATAAAAAAATAAAAATAAAATACCTTATTTTTCCTGTGATCTCCAGGGTATTTTTTGTTCTCTCCTCAAATGCCCCTCAACAGGGGAGAATGTTTTAACTTGGCACTTGCTGAGTAAAGTATTGCGGAAAGGGGTTTTGTCCTTTTTCAGTCATTTGCTGGCAAGCTAAAAGCAGTTTGCTGGTTGATCCAACTTGTGACAGTATAAATCCTGTCTATTGTTTCCCCCATGGAAAAACTTTAGAGTACATCAAAAAGCCTCACATCAGAAGGATTTTCCCTCAAACTTGGGGCACACTTGGAAAGAAAAAAGTGGGGGTTGGACTGTGTCACAAACCACTGAGTGGAAAATGTCCTTTGTCGCTTTAGTGTCTGCAGGTAGAAGCCTAGCAGATGCAGCACTTCAAGAATAGAGGTTCCAATCACCTCTGAAATGGAATTATGGGGCACTTCACAGTTCAGTGGCATTTACTTTCAGAAATATGCTCTAAAGGGGAAGAGGCTTAGAAGGCTAGAAAATGATACAGACACCCACACTATAAACACAGAAACAGAAAAATGCACATTAAGTATTTGGCTACTTTTTTGTTTGTATCCACCCTCTCTTCTTTGTCTGCCATTTTCTCTTCAGTTGTCTTTTCAGTTTTCTCATATTTTTCTCTGTTTCACCAAATTGCAGTATCTCTACCAGGGTTGTTATAGTGTCGATAGTGTTTCTCTGGAGAGTATACTGTAGAACTTGTTTGTCTCGGTGACTACGCTGTAAAATACACTTTCCTTGACAGAAAATGTTCTGAAAACAGACTCTTCAAAATTTCTTCAGTGGTTTTTTGGACTGACGAAAAAAAGCATAAATATTCTTAAGGCGATGGCAGCTCTCTGACCTTGAAAGAAAATATGTCTCTTCAGAGAGTGAAAACAGTACACCACAGACATGAAAATATGGCAAATACAGAGGCACGTGACCAGAAGTGTGAAAAGGTAAGAGAAATGGCTCAGTTTAACAAAATATCAGTCAGTATCAAAGTGAGGGTGCTAGGCACTAAATCTAAAAGCCCCATTTTAAATGATAATGAAAATGGGGAATGCGACACGGTCCATAAAAACAATCTCAAGAGAGTTTGACACAAACATATTAAAGTTGTGTGCAGCTGAAGAAAGATTTAAAAGTAAACAAAACGCTTGACATTTCTATTTTCATTTGGCATTGACCTGTAATTTCCTGCCAAACAGCATAATGAAGAAATCAGAAAACAAGGGCTCCATTCTGTCTGTTTTCAGTCAATGCAGACCTTATTTGGGACATTAGGACTGTAACTACAAAAAAAAAAAAAAGATTCTATCATTAAACTTTCATCTGTTCATGTGCCTCTTTTTTGATGACCTCTAGAAATTGTTTTTGTTTTATCAAAACCAATTTGATATTTGGTTTTGTGCCATTAAAGACATTAAAGTGATTGCACTTACAGTGCGACAGCAATACTGCAGATTAAACGCTCATCTTTTTCTGTTGGAATAGCTCTTGAACAAAATGCTGATGTGTTTTGTGTGTGCGCGTGCGCGAAGTGAAAAAGAGACATGGCAAGTTTATTGTTTTTGTAAGATTTGGGTTTTACAGAAACACACGCCCACAGACACAGCTTTAATCTTCACTGAACACTTTGCCCCTGCTTGATATTGTTATGCTTTACAACCGGCAATCAATCTGGAGAGCCAGAGCAGGTTTCAGCACCAAAGGGATTAAAGTGACCATCCAATTTAACTTTTAGTATTCTGTTCCCGTGGCTAAAGGTAGCAGCTCAATACCAATGTAATTTTTATTTGACATATCTATTATATGTGTTTCCAAATGACCCATGGCCCTTTCTCTTTAACCTATTTGTAATATCATTACTTTGTAAATAACATTGCTGCTGATCTATAAGTGTTGGATTTGTTAAACTATCCCTGTGCAGGTATTTACTTGGCCTGTTTTGCTATTTGCTTGCAGATGTCCAAAATCCAGGCTCTTATCACCATTTCATTGCAGGCGTGATGAAGAAGGCACATGGTCTTGTTAAGGTTGGCTCAGTTCACTCTTCACTTTGCCCCTGACTGAGTCTAAGAGGAGATTTTAATTGCTCCGTGTCATTGATTCTCTTAGGGAAGGCATGCGGTGCTTCATCAGGAGGGCTAGTGAGCGGCAAGTAGGTGAGTGAGGTACAAGGATGTTTGGGGTTATGGGAGTGTTGGCAGTAAGAGTGAGGTCAGATGTCAGAGGGTGAAAAATGTCAATGAGCTGAGCTGAAACTTCATCATTGAATACTGTGGTGTAGCACCCTGCAAACACACACAGTAAATGTAAATGCAGCACTCAGAGGTGAGATGAGTAGGGGGGGAGGGTTTCAATTTTCTTGCAGCAAAGCTGGAGGTGCCTTCACTGAAACATGCCTGGTGATAGAATGCAAGTTCAGACACAGACATTTATGATATGGAAGTGATTACCTTTTGCAAATGGTACAGTTATATTTGGCAGAAATATCACTGCTATTTCAGGTGGTCTCCAAGCAGCAACAAGGTTTCTGTTGGAGAACTGTTCGCACCAAAAACACACAAATGTGAATCTTGGTGTAATCAAGGGTACGTCTGGAAAAATGATATTACATAAAGAGGAAGTGGGGGTGGTTGGCAGCGCTGCAGCAGCAAAGGGCGTTGGCGTGTGCTTATCGCACCAAAGTAATGATTTAAACACT
Organism: Paratilapia polleni; assembly: GCA_015106735.1. Classification (NCBI taxonomy): domain Eukaryota; kingdom Metazoa; phylum Chordata; class Actinopteri; order Cichliformes; family Cichlidae; genus Paratilapia; species Paratilapia polleni. The sequence goes on along the minus strand of VUQI01041038.1, from coordinate 31,165 downwards.
TCAGTATTGCATTCGTCTCCAATGTCAACTTTTCATGAGCTAACAAAAACAGCTCTGATCTGATCTTAACTTGTGACAGTGCACTGAAGAGTCAAATAGTTTATTTGACCTTAGCTGGTAAAGAAACACTTTAGATCTTACAAACAGTAGCCAGCATATGGTCATTACACACCTCTGAAGTGCCACCCACATATTAGATGTGTTCAGACATTCAGAGAGGTTTGGTTTTGTCCTTGCACAAATGGCTTTTTATGTTGGAGATACAGATAACTAATAGTAGGTAACTAGGTATGGAAATAACACTTCAGCCTTATTCGATTATTTTAGTACAATATGTTTAGGGTAAAATCACCCCTGAAACATCACTAGTTGAGCTATTTTCTTGTCTGACCAAAGCCAGTATGTTCAATGCACAAACCTGTGCAGGATACAACTGTAGTACTTTTGTATCGTCCTTGCAGAGATATTGGATTCTTTTCAGTTAAAATCTTGAAGAGTATAATTTCCAAAAATAAACATGTTTTTTTTTTCCTCATAAAGAAACATTAAATCCAGGTGCCTCCAGGGGTTAAAGTGGGATTTGGCAGGTGGGGAGAACCTAAGATTGGGTAAAACGGTGCAGTGTGGGGTAAAGAAGTACTTAGAAATAATTTGTATTGTGAGCTCCAGTAGATTTTTCTTTGTGTACAGGCTGTTATCAGCTGGCCTGTTCTGCTGCTCTGAGGTTTACTGCTCTTTATGGAATTAGACAACTTAATTCAACAAGATATGAGGATCTTACATGAATTATCATGGCTAATTTCCCACCCCTTGACAGTATAAAGCTAGTATAAAAGGTAGAATTTGGTGAGTGAATCTAATCAGCATTGTCGCCTTCAGTTTAAATTGATTTCTGCTACCCTTGATGTAAACTAACATGACCATGAACACCACAGTCTGCTCTTCACCAGTCCAACATAGTGCGTTACAGTAAACTTCACCACAATGCTGCAAACGAACCAGTTTATCCTGCACTAAACTGCCCAGTATTTTCATGCAAACTTTGAATAACACAAAATTAGTATACTTCAATTTGTTGTGCAAGACATTTCACAATATGAAAAAACACAGCTTCAGCAACACATCCTGTATAGCTCCAATATCTGATTTAGAAACTCTAATAATGAATTAGAGCATTACAAGTTAGCTTTAGATTTCCAAATGTCACTTGCTGAGCAGTCCTTACCTTTGAAAAGAATCTCTCATCTTCCTCTCCTGTCCTCTTTCTTACATCTTTCTCCATCTCTGTGTCACACACAAAAGTTTTTTTTCTCTCCCTAGGAAATACAGGCACTGTGTACAGGCACTGTAACTTGAGGTAGCTAGTGACTGCACAGAAACAATTTGTGTTTGATGACATTTGTTGAATTGTTTGAAAAGTTGCAAATTTCCTTCCATTCAAAAAAAAAAAAAAATATATATATATATATATAAAACTCGGTTTACTCTGTTTATGCTCACTCCTCTCCAGTAGCCCTAGCTAGATGCTGAAGTACTGCGAGTGGCATCTGCACCATGAACACATCACAGGGATGAGAAGGAAAAAGGATGTGTTGCAGGTGTAAGCTGGATGTGGGATGTCATTATTTTATTACTTCATCTCCATGCAGATAACCTGAAGCAACTCCAGGCTGCAGCACACTCGACAGTATTATGCATTAACCTGCCTATCAGATTTAATTGCTCAATAACCGAAGGTGCCCGAATGCCATTCCATACCTTTCCGGCCCACTTTAACCCCTACAGTATGTGTTTCATATTATGATTGGTTCATAAAAATGGGCATTTTGCATCTTTCATATACAATATTATTAGCAAGAATCAAATCATCAAATAAACATTACGTTGAAGAGAAAAATGGCAAAAAAATGGAAAAAGTCAAGGCCAAGAATGTGGATTACTAATAGTGATTATATTTGTTTGCAGATGTCCAAAATGCAGGCTCTTTCACCATTGCATTGTACTAGTCCAGTAAAAAGTGTGAGACAGACAATCTGAATGCTGTAACTTAATGCAAAGCTGCCACCAATATCTTTCCTGAAGAAGAGCAAAATGTCAAGGCAAGCTTTCACTTGTCATATTGGTAAATGCCTTTGCCAGATGATAGAATCCCAATATAGTTGTAATATCGGTCCATGATGTCAAACTCGGAAACATAATGGTGCCCTGACATTACTCTAGATGCATCTGACTTCATTTTCTCCTCAGAAATGCCAATGGGACGTTTCCTCTCCAGAGAAACAAAAAGAATATGCAGCAGGGCTGAACATACCTGAACCTACCGTGGTATTTCATTCAAAACCAGGTTTGCAACTGCATGTCAAATCTTCCAAATAATATGTCCACTTTTCTTCACCATGAGGCTGACATTTTCAGGTTTTGAGTTTATTTTGAGGTTAAAGGTATGCAACTACGACATGACCCACCTGCCAAATCCCATTTAAATAACAATAAATTAAGAATATTTCTATAACCTTCCTCAATGCTTTGTGTTTAGTGGCGATTTGTATCCTGACATGTTAAACTAAGACGGCTAACGTGGCAAACATTAAAGCTGCAAAACATCAACACTACCTTTGTTAGCAGGTTAGTGTGCTGAAAATGAGCATTTGCTGTATATTAGTACTTAAGTACAGCCTGCTGCAAGCTCTTGGCTGGTTTGAAAAGCAGCAGCCCATGGCACTGTACTTGACACTGCCTTTTGAATTAGGTTGTGGGCTTTCATGTTACAGTATATGTAAAATACAACAGGGACATGCTGTACATAAAGCTTAGAATAGCTTCTCTCCTTAGAAAATTTCTAAATTCTGGCTTGTAATTCATTGGGCTCAAGAGGTTTGCATTCTGTTGTGTTTAGCTCATGTACCAGTGAATTTCCTTGGTATCGAAAAAGGCATTTATTTGCTTTTGTATGAATGCTCTGTACATGATGCAATTATCTATGCATAGTTACCTCCTGCAATATGATGGATTTCACAGCTTGCATTTTATAGCGTGTGGGCTAATGTGAGTCGACAGGAACAATTCCTCTTCATTAGACCATTCCAACATTCTCAGTTACACAAGATACCCATGTTCACATGAATGGTGATACAATCTGAAACAACACCCATGTCTTACGCCCTTTTTCTTTGCCTGCAGCCTTCGTTAACACTGGGAATGACATGCCAGTGTACAACACCTCCTCCTTCTACTTTTCCTGAAAATTCCTCCAAAATACAGTACTCTAGACTTTCATCAGAGGGACAGACGTTGGCAGGTGGCTTCTTTAATCTAATCAGAGTGAAGCATATTTGCCAAAATGTTTCATCAGTGTTGCATGCTGGCAACTGTGACATGAAAACCTTACTGTTGCAGCAGATATATCTCTGAAGGAGCAGGAGCACTGGGTACAGTGCTCTGAGAGACACAGTCTCTTTACAGAACAAAAACATAATCTCTTGTGTAGTGGTGTAACATGACAAGAAATTAATGCTGAAAAGTTTAAATATTCAGTTTGACACAAAAATCCCAGAATTTGTTTTGCTCTAAAAGGTAAAATTCTGCAGTTTGTCTTGTATATTACTATGTCATTTAGAAAAATGCTAATTTGATAAAACTGTACCCAGCAAAGTCTCCTTGTTGAATTTACGAGTTTGGAAAAATAAAGCATAGAAACTGTTCATTGGCCTATATGCAAAACTAACATTAAGTGTGTGCTACTGTAAGTTTATACCTAAATAATCTTTCATTAATTAGGTATCTAATTAATCTTTCCCTATGGTGCCATTGCTAGTTGCAACTATTTACTGTCTGTTTTTGTCAGAGCTTGGCATAAAACTTTATACATTTTTATGTGGGCATATACAAGAACAAACATGTTTGTGTCCAAGACATCACAGTTAGTTCTGTTTGAGTTCTTGAGGATAGTAGAGTACATACATGTTGCTGAACTCTTTTTCTTAGCTTGTCCTTGCACTGTGGAGACCATCAGTGGGACTGTTGGTGGGTTGGTAATTGAGGATGTGGGGTTTAGAGACAAAGCCCCTTCGGAATTCCTCAGCAGATCGGCTATTATCCTGCACTGAGGATTGGGTAGCTGCTCCACTGCTGACATTTCCATTTATATCTGTCACGTTTGGATCCTTGGAAACCAAGGGAAAGCAAGACAGGGAGAGAAAGGAAAGAGGAGACAGTTGCTGTAAGCCTTGTTTACGGCTTTGAACAAAAGTTTGAAGTATCTCTGTGTGTGCTCCAACAGTAGATTGGGGTCTTAGTGTAACTGACTGTGCTGTCTAGAGAGTGCAATAGACAGAGTGTGTACTCTAAGGAGCAAACTGCGAGGGTGACTAGGGCTTGAATTAATAAATGTGCAAGTTTTCATGTCATTTTCTTGATAGTTTGTTGATGTGAAGTGAAACTAGCTGTAAAAAGGATTCAGCATAGTTTCTGATACAAAGCTTTTTGACTCTAAGATCATTGCCGTTACCTGGGTGTACGCAGCAGCTGAAAAGAAACAATCAGGCTGTAGAAGGGCAGACAAGACCCTTGGTGAAAAGAATGAGGGCACTTAATCAAATTTTAAAGGTTTTTACTCTGTGGTTCATGGGAAATCCACTGGATAAAATGATAAAAGAGGGAAGCTGATGGAGAAAAGGTCAAATCACAGTGGGTCCCAAAACAACAACAACTTTCTTGATTGGTCCCCAGTTAACCAAAGAGTGGGAATTAAGATAAGAAACAATGTCTATAGCAGCAATGTATCAATAAGTTGCCAAGAAAAAAAATAAAAGGTGCTTGCTAATGGAGTTGGATAATGTTTATTAATGGCTATGGATGTTTCAGTGCAAACAGATGCATTGCAAATGCATCTTTAACACCACCTATACATGCCAGTCAATTGTCCTTTGCTTTTACATTTTTACAAGTGCCCCCACAGAGGCTTCTAACAGCATCATTTCTTCAGCTTAATGTACAATCCTATTCATTTGGCAAGGTAATTGCACACTTCCAAGTGATAAGCAATCATCGGTACAAAGAAAACAATTAAATGAAGGAAGAGACGGAAGAGGAGGAGAGGAAGAGAAATCTATGCAGTTGCATTAGTGTGGGATGGGTCTAGCAATATTTTTAAAGGGAATTAAAAGGGAAGACTTGGTGCATACCTTATTCCTTTTTAAAAATAATAGTTTGTTTTACAGAAGAAAATGCTATTTACAAAGAACATTTTTAATAACGAATCCCCTTCTAACAATACTGTGCAGCATTCTGCATATCCTGTAATATATTGCACAAAAAGCATTAAATTGCATATGGTTTTAATACTTATCTTTGATTTTTAACACTGGCTTTGTTTACAGCTTAGCACCAACCCCTACTACCCCTTCCTTTAACAATCTTAGCCAGACTGGAGGCACCATGCAAAGTAGAAAGCAAAGTAGATAACAGGTCTTACACAATTAACCAGCAACAACAGAAACCATGCAAGCCAGCATAGTTCTGAGCCAGACATCCACAGGTCACAAATGAGAGGCTCTTTTTGGTTGTCTTGGAGTAAAAGGCCCATGGGATCAGCACAGTGGTAGGATGAATGAGGTGTTGTACCCGACACCAGGAGATTCAAGTTAATAAATGGCGTGCTTGAGCTGAGGCTGGCTGTGCAATTGTATTTGGACAGTCTGATGAATTGGGGACCAGGAGCTGTCCTCACTTTTTTCCTGAACACAGGTGATAATTCATGTTGGAAAGCTTGGTGTCTTTAAACTGTATTTTGTCTGTTAGAAAAGAATGAGAGAGTATTCATGCCACTGACTGGAATACAGATTAGTGTTAATTCATCAATGTGCCTACAGTATGTAAAATTAAAGTCAAATGTATTTAAATATATTTGATTTTTAATTATTAAACATTAAGCAAAAAACTTTTGTAGACAAAAATACAAAACAAAAAAAAAAAAACAAGAGCCAAAACAAAAGAACTTCCAAAGCCCTTGTGCAACGATCTGTAAGAAACTAAATCCTACATCCAACATCTCCTCTCTTCAGACATTGATTTGCTGCATAGCTGCATATTTAACCTGATGTAAAACATGAACAGCGTCCATGGTTTGACTAAGTGGCTGGGTTACATATAAGTAAGGATTTCACATTTGAAATCTTCATCAGGAGAGAACTGCGTTATGCAATGTGGTGTATTAGCAAATAACATTTTTATAAGCATGTGGATTTTTTTTCCTTTGACTTTCAGGTCTGTCATGGCCATCACTGCTGTCATGAAGCAATAAACTGTGAGCTAGTTCTTCAAGCAAGAGTCTGCAGGATTGTAAGGTTATATAGAGTGTGCGTGAAAGACTCAAAATATCTGTGAGACAGCCTTCTCGCTCTTTGCACAGTGGGACAGCCTTGAAATCTCACAGAGTTACTTTATTGGGACTACGCATCAATGCCTGTAAGTCAGGAAGTGCAGGCACCAAGATTGAGTAACTGACTTCGTCCCACTCCCATGCAGCTGAACTGTATAGGGTGTATTCAGACACATGAATCTGTGAGGTTATTGCTTTAAGGCACATGGATGAGGGGGCCAGATTGTTTACCGCTGTTATATTGCCTGAAACAGCAACCACATATCTCTATTTCATTTCTCTCCAGCAGGGACAAGAAGTATGTGAAGGACAAGCTGTAGTGGCCCAGGTTTCTACCAAAGAAATAGATATATTAATGCTGTTTTGTGTGTATGTATCTGACTTAGTTACAAAGACGAAAAAAAAAAATGTTTCTTAAACTTTTACCCCCTCTCTGCCTTATAGATTTGGCAAAGTTCAACTGTCATTCGATATTTGAGAGTTTTGTTGTGGTTTTGAGTTTTGGACTCATGTAATATTTTTGTGTCTTGGTTTGTGTTCCCCCTCAATTTGTTCATTCATCCCTTTGTCAAGATTTCTTGATTTTGTGCTCCTGTTTTTGACTGTGTTTATGTTTTTGTCATCAGCCAGTTAAAAGCTTTTTATTTTTGTCTGCTATCATCTGGCATTCAGGTCCTCGCTACACTACACCTTGACATGTTGATATAATAATAATAACAACAAATAACGTGCATGTGCTGTATGAGCTATAAAACGCAGCCAAAGTGTTTAAATGACCTTCAATGTTGCATAAGAGACCCATCTAAAATTTTGCCAAACCACACACGGGAGCAATCACAGCTTCATCTTTGTATTCAAATGGAAGCCTCAGTCGGGCTGAGTGCCCAGAATAGCTGGTGAATGGGTGCTAGACAGTACTCACTTTGACTATGGCTAGGCCAAATTACTACCTGCTTACATGAATTCAAAACATGAAACCATGCTGCTTGATTTGTGTGTGTCGCATACCAGATGCATAACGCATCAAGACCATGAATAATTTACATAAACAAGTGAAAGAAATCTGTTTGGTGCGCTGCCAACACTTTACTCTTCTACTTCCACCTCAAAGGCTGTTTTTTTTTTTTCTTCTTTTGTAAAAAAAACAAAACAAAATGAACCTCCATATTGGAGAGACAGATGGCAGACAGGGTGAATCTGAGTCTCCTATCCAAAATCACTCTGTGATGGAATGTGTGGTTGCCATGGAAATTTAGGAAGTGGAGCAGTTTGTTGGACTCCCCTGAGAGCACACAGTGGTCACTTGACGGACTCGCATAAAGTCATTCACATCGGTAATTATCTGTATTTTTGTGAAATACTAAGGCAAAAAGTAAGGTTATAATGTACTTTTATTTATGCAACTATTTATTTTAAGTTTATAGTACTTTAACATTTTAATAAAAAAATGTAATTAGGGAACAGGATAGATTAGGACAAGGGAAAAGGGGAATGCTGAGTATCTCAAAATAATACTGGAATCTTCAGAATAAAATGCACTTACATGCAAAACAGCTGACAATAATCAGCAATAACCTGGTTATATCAGGGTAACATGTGCAGTATGGATAATAAACATGGTAGAAAATACAAAACACATAAAATATACACACCGGGAACTCACAGTATAAAAGCAATTACATTCACAATGACAAATCAGTTTGTTTTAATCCAAATACTTCCGTTATATACTTCAAGTTGTGCACTTATCAGAAATAATGATTGCAGTGTTTGACTACAATTGTCGCTCTAGCTGACACTTTTTGTGAACATTAGTTGTTGAGCCTCTCACCAAACATAACACTAAATTCTTCTAGTAAAAGCAACAATGTAACAGGGTTAAAGTCAGAACAAAAATAAAGGGGAGGAACGCACAAGCTGACAAATGTCAAGGGAGACGAAGGACTTATATTCTACTTCTCATTATGCTAACATGTCTCCTCATTTTCTTCACTTGCATCTCTTCCTTGCATTAGCTCCTCGCAGTGAGGAATAGATTTCAGGATAGAGGAGCTGGAGCAGCTTAATTAAGTTTAATTTATGGTCACCACATTGGTCGTTGTGCCCGCCAACTCTGATGTCACCACAGCCCCCTAACTATTTATAATGGCACTTGAGGTGCACCGGACTCGCTGCGGTCTTCTCCTGTACAATAAGTATCGCCACTCAGAAAAAAGCCTCTGCATCAGTGCCATTGTACGAGCACTAGAAGTCAAAACAGGAAGCAAAGCAAAGGTGGAGTTTTTTTTTCCCTCTAGAAAGTTGCAGCATCTCCCTCTCTTTAATCTGAGAATCTCTGAGCTCCTGTACTGATCTATTATCATCTACCTGTTTAAATGGCAGTAAAGACGAACATAATCGTGTACTCATGTCTTCAACCCAACCAGCAGCTCTGATGTCACTTTTGCTGTGTGCCATAAGGGTGACAAGTAGCTGTTAAAAAGCCTCCATTCCTTATTAAAATTATTGTGCTTTTTTAAACACTTATTTCTTTAAAATCTCCTAAATCATGTACATATGGCACAGTTTTATTTGTTATGATTTCTTAGGTAACTTAACTTGCATTATTGTTTTCTGCACAGTGATGTACATAGCTGCGTAATAATGGGAATGTACATTACAAAACAAAACAAAACAAAACAAAAAAAATCCCAATAAAACAACCATAACTGTGGCCTTGTGTGATGCCACAGCACTTATTAAATCATCCTACATATTCTGATGTGCTAGATAAATCACACACACACACACATTATATTGTATCTCACCATATAATTCAATTCAATTCAATTTTATTTATATTGCGCCAAATCACAACAGTCACCTCAAGGCGCTTAAATAACATATAACTGCAATCCAATATATTTTTTGTTGGTCCATAGACACAACACTAAAAAGTAAGCATTGTGAGGATAAACTGTCAAGTGTCTATGGTTATGTGTGGAGTTGCAGTATTTATTTATCATGATAAAAATCCTCATCTCTTCAACTACAATTAAGGAAATGGAAGATCCTTCATGATGGCAGAGGTTAAACGATTCCTGGGTCACAGGAGGAGATAGGACACTTGGTTAAGTTAGCATGACAAGAAACACCCTAAATATATCTGGTGCACATGAGGAGCTACGAGGGAACAGGTGGAAAGAATCAGAGGTGAGAATGTGACAGACAATAACCAGCTACGACACATGAGGAGTGATAATGAAACTAACACACAGACAAACGGAGGAGGTGCATGGAAACATGGGAGGAGTGGGCTTACAACCCTAAAACAAAACCCAAATTAGAGAACCAGCAGTTTTGTTGTGGGTTATTTGCAGAAATGCAAAAGTCTTTTTGCAGGTTCACTCTATCTTCATCTACAAGATGCATTCACACACAATCACTGCATAAGATGGAAGAAAAATAGACTTGAAAGGCAAAAGTAAATTCAGGGCACCTTTACACAAATAACATCTAAAACATGTGCAATATCTGATGCATAGGACAACTGAAAAATGTGACTCATGCGAAAATGAATACGTGTATTTCTCAAAATGTCCATCTATTGCTTTACTATACTGCACTGAATGCAAAATGCTACCTGAAAATATTAGGTCATGTATGGCTTGAATGAGCAAGAGTGAGTTCATAAATGAAAGAAAATGCTCGACCGCACAATAACACTGTCAGCATTATAACACACCCATTACTCTCAAGCTCCAACTCACAGGGCTTTTTTTTTGTTCTTTTTTAACCTCAGCATTATGCTTTATCAAAATGAGGACCCAAATGCAGGCACAAAACAAGCAGGTACTGAGGCAATGAAAAGCAAGCTTTCATATCAAAATACATTGTAAAAAACAGAAAAAAAAAAATTATCTAGGTACGTAAACTAAGGCACAGATTTGCAAAAAGTTACAAAATGAAGGTAAAAAAGCTAAACAGAGCACCAATCAAGAAAACAGGAACAGAGGCTCAAAAGGAACATGAACACATGCACAGACTGACAACAAGGGGAAAGACAGAACTATAAATAGCAAGAGAACCCACTGAACCAAGGTGAAACTAATGAGCATGGGGAAGACAATCACAAAGCAGGTAAAACAAAGGAAGCAAAGTAACCACAGACACACAAAGAACGTTATTACTAAAATAAAAGAGGAAGTGGGAAAGTAATTACAACTTAAACTTGTTAAAAACTTAAAACAAATGGGAAGAACCTAAATACATCTACAACTAAATCCAGGCATAAAGACATAAAAAACCTCAGTAAGTAGAAGACAATAAGGGGATCATTTATATTTTTTCTGTTTGTATAGTAAGTTAAATAATTTTATCAGCTTAGACTGTGAGGGAAATGAAGTCACATTTTACTACTGAATACATAACACACATGTTGTTCTCCCTCCTTCATCTGAAGTGTCATGTAGTGTCAGATTTCAGTCAGAGGCTAGTTTGCTGCTGGTCCTGCCATCATCAGTCATTGAGGGAAAAAAAAAAAACAAAGACAGGAGAAGAGTGTTCAATATGTTCTGTTGCTAGGAAACTGAAACCTCATGACAACAATGTCTCTCAACATATAGTACAGTGTATACACAGTGTAAAGGTTTATGTTAATTTATATTAATACAACACCTGTTTTTTTTTTTTCAATTTCATTTAACTTTATAAAAATGTAGAAAAACTGCATAATGTAAATTGAATACATTTTCATTTTAGTTGCATGAGGATTAAATTAATGTCACTCAATATTTAGTGTATCTTGCCGGCATAGTTGGGATTTAAGTGCTCAAGTCAGCCTACACTTCATCCCACTTCTGTTGATATTTGCTTTAATGTTGCCCTCTGTACATTTGTACGGCATGCTACTTCCTCATTTAGTAACTATCAAAATTCGATTTTCACCACCCACATCGACACAGTCGAAACATGTGTTGTTCAGCTGAATTGCAGTCGGGGTGAGAGGGATTTTTTGCTGCAAACTCACTGGCTCCAGTCCAGCAATCTTTAAGATGCCTGTATTATTGTCGGTTTTTATAAGTGGCTTTATAAATATAAACCCACTGGAAGCCAAAGCAAGACACTAACTACTGTGGAATATAAAAACAAAGAATTCAGATGGTTAATAGGTTACTTAACAGTGTCAAAGTTATAAGAAGAGAAAATGACCCTTCACATGCTGTCAGGGCTTTGCCTATTATTCTTGCTTCAGTGTTTACAGCTTATGACACAGCATTCATTCAGAGTAAACATTCTGGTGGACAACGATTCATTTAATGCTGATGAAATTTGTGATTTGGCTGTGGCAGAATTATATGCAAGCAATAATATTTTAAGATTACACATATTTCACAACCACATTGTGTAAAATGAAAGGCAGCATTCTGTGAATACGAGCATTGTAAGGTTTTACATCTCAAAGACAGATAAATTCAAATTCTTATGCATTTTCAAGGCCTCAAAGATATGGTTCAAGATCTCTCATCCTCCTGCAATCATACTCCCCTCATTGCTTTGTTGAAATATGTGTGAGGTTCACCAAATGTTTCAGAAAGCAGAATTTCTGCCTGTCTGTCTCAATCATTTTCCTTTAATGATTCAATTTGCTGTGGACTGACAGCACCCAGACACAGTTGGAATGATGAATGGCCTGCTATGCTTTCGGTTTACCCTGTCTTTTTTTGTGCAGAATCAGATAGTCATGAAGGTATATGGTTCTTATCACCAGGTTTTAGTGAAGCTCATGGTACAAGCATGAAATCTAGCATGATGGGTCAAATATTTCCCAGATAATCAGCTTCATAAGCTTTGCCTTGAGCAATGAGCTTCAGAGAGTCTCAACATAACTACCGGGGATGTTCTAAAGTCCTTCTGCAGCTTGTGGATAATGGCTTTACTGTACTTTGTACATTTATCTGATTAGATATGCATAGCTTGTGAGCATACTGCACATTTGGTTCCAGCAGGTAACCGAAGGCCGTGCTCTGCCGAAAATCTCTTACGGATGGTTGGAGCTCTGGGTCACACTTTATACTTTCTTCCCATTTCTAATGTCCATCTGGTGTCTGGTGATGTGAGAGCTGTGGGTGCAGAGGCACTCTGCAGGTGCACGTCTGAGTGCCAGTTTAGACAGATCACGGCAGGTAGCCATTACAGCCACTTGTCTGCCTGTTAAACGATGGCATGATGGCTCAGCCCACACGTTCACTTCACTATTGCTTCCAAATGTCACTTATTTCAGACTGCCATATTGGAAGGGATAAAGCAGGTACAAATGGCCAGCTGACACAGTGCTGACACATGGTTTCATGTTCAATTTATATACTGACACACACACACAGAGGAAGGAACTCACACATACAGAATTTTTTTTTCTAGTATAATTCTTTGCAAACAGTAGATGGTCCAAGGTTAGGCATGTTATTTTTCCAGCCCAGTGCCCCAATCTGTATCTGTATTAAAAGATTCTCCATCTCACTGTTTACATCCGTTCACTGTGTTCAGTGTCAGTGCAGGAAGCTCTGCCCACTATGTATAGAAGTGGAAGTGGAAGAGTGGGCAGCTTTCATGCATTATTTTCCATAACCATTATCTTTCCAATGTCACACATATCGTAGTTGCCTTATGAAAATATTGCTGAAGGCAGGTGAAAAAAAATGCATTGAAGACATTTTGTTTTGTTTGAGGAGGTGTTTAAAGTATAGACTCTAATTTCATAGCATTAAAATAATGATTTCTTCATCCAAAAAAAAAAGAAAAACGTATCCATCCATATATCCCCAATCCAGGGATCATCATTTCAGTCCTACCCTAAATGCATTCATGTGTTTCCAAATGAAGATCTGTTTTCTTCACATTTTGGTACTCTCAGGTTATGGATTAGAGGACCCAAATGCAGAGAATGCAAAAGTAATGTAACAAAAGACAAGCTTTTAATAGCTCATTGGATGAAGTCCAAAAATATAAATCCAGAAATATAAACACAAGGAGCCAGGGAATGTGTGGAAGAAACAGAACGCAAACCTGAGCAAGGCATGGGAGATACAAATAGATGATTTGACAATGACAAAGTGGAACACAGAACTATACCCTGGGGACTAACTGGGGATGACACACAGGAGGGGAATGAGACACAGGTAAAAACAATCAGGTAACTGGGGAAGACAGAGACAGAGTAAAACCAATGCAGAACACAAAAGAAAACTAACCTTCAAAGTAAAACAGGAAACAGCCAAAAACAGATGAACTCAGGCATGAATACTAATGCCTGAGGAGCGTACTACGAAGGAAGTTCAGCACAGCCAGGCTTTCTTTGCGTTAGCTGGCTTGACAAAACCTAAAACCCCAGTCAGATATAATGGCTATCACAACAGTGGTTATCAACTATTTCTGTTAAGCTGGGCTTTCTGCTTCAGACTCTGAGCACTTGAGACTCTGTGCTCAAATAAAAAGGGGCGTTTCACATGTCATATGACTCTTCTTCCACACAAAATGATCCCTACTACAATCAGAGACATTATCAGATGATGATGATAAAATGGTGATAAAAATGTATGAAGAACATAAAAAACTAACAGTAATATGCTACACTGTTGCAAATAAGACAAGAGATGAATGCTAATGTTAATTTGAGTTAACTATTTTAACTCTGAGTCCGCTCTCTGTGCTGCTGTTTATTTCTAATGTGATGGCTGGACATTAGAGCTCTGAAACTTTAAACTGGATACACTTAAACATTAAAGCTTAAAGGTATGTGTCACTGTGGCTCTACACTAAATAACATCATTAAAGTGATGACAATAAACTTTAAATCCATTCTGGACTGCACTGAAAGTGTTGAAGCTAATTTATTGTTGATAAGCAGCACTGCCGACTAACTAGTGGACAGATATATTTTGGGTAAGACAGGTGTTCAGGGTGTTACAGCAGAGGGATCAATCACAGCTTCCAGCTAATTATACAGCAGAATGACTTTTCTTGGAAAGTCATGCAAATCACATCGCAACCACTGTTTTTGCTGTCTAAACAAGTCAACAATGATTCAGAGGTTTTAAAGAAGTTCAAAAGTGTCTCCTGTATATTCATATTTGGAGATGATATGCTCCATTCTCACTAATCTAATAAGGAACTGATATTTTGTCAGATATATTATCCTTAATTGTTTCTGTATCATTAAGTAATCCAAAAGATAAGATCACAGATGTTTTCGTGCAGGCAGCAGAGACAACACCCTACCAGAAAATAAAATAATATCTGGTGAGGAGCAGAATCAGAAGGGTTTAAAAAAAAAAGAAACAATTTGAGATGCGAAAGGGATGGTAAATGATATTATTTAATTCATACAAAAGATCTAAACTGAAACAGTTCATCAGTTCAGTTGCCTGTAGTTACAGTGATGGCAGCCTGGCATGTTGGGATTAATTAAAGCACATTAATCACAGATGCAAGGGGTGGACAGTGGGACTGAATGTGCTGTTTTACAGACATGTGAGCATAGCAATGGCTCATTTAAATCCCTCTCTTTGGTGATTAAGTTCTTTTTCACTTAACTTTTGTTAACACTGGTGCTGCAGAAAAAGCAGCTATTTCTCAACATGTTGTAGACTTAAAAAAGAGAAATCGGAACATCTAATTTGACAAACCACCCTAACTGACTGCCAAAGCCCTCATCCTAAACTATCTTCCAATCCCAGATTAACTGCAACTGTAAACACAGCAAGTTTCAGAGCTGCAAACAAGCTTGAGTATTAGTCATAATATGAGTTGTTAAATATATGGAAATTTAATCTTAAGCAAACTTTCCGTGAGCAAAGAAAACTGATCTTATGCTAGAGGTTCCAATGCTTGCTTCAGCTGTGTCAGCCATAACATTAATGAGGATGTGCAAGCATTCATGTACAGTAAATCTAAAAACATCATTGATGGAAGGAAAAAAACAACAAAAATGTTTGTGAATTGCAGGCAGTGTCTTAAAGACCCTCCAAGTTCTTCTCCTGCTTGGATCATTACTTCAGAATGTTAGCATCAAGCTATCAAGGGCATAATTAAGATCCTTTGAAATGCTTTTTTTGTGTCTCATTGGCTACCTGGCTTTATTTGATAACATAGCTGTAACTGCTATGAGCTACATTCTGGATCAGGTGTTCAGAGCTCTGTGAATGTTCTTTTCCCACCATATTGCAGCAAAAAATGAAAATAGCAATATTTCTGCACTGATTACTAATAATATATGATTTAAAGCTAGTTGGGTTTTGTGTTTTAGCAGAAAAGACTGAGGCATATGAAGTTTGGTTACTCAGAAAGTCTGCTCTTGTCAAAAAGATTGGTTGGTGTGACCTATGCCTCAATTATAACATCACAGAGATGAATAAAGGCTATAAAAGCTTCTCCAAACACCTGGGTGTTCATCAGTCCACAATAACAGAAATAAGACACAATAAAACAGTTGCTATTTCTACTCTCCCCAGGAGTAGGTGCCCTGCAAAGATCACACCACGAGCACAATGTGCAATGTCTTGATAGGGCTGAAAAGAACCCAAAAAAACATGAAAACGTGTAAAAATCTCTACAAATTGATAAAATCTTATGCCTCTACTTTAAGAAAAACACTGAATAAAAATGGTGTTAATGGAAGAACACTTCATGAAAGAAATGCAAAGTGATATGAAAAAGGCAGTGCACACCAAGACCGACTCTCATTCCATCTGTTCATGGTTTCCTCACCCTGACCATGTTCATCATGGTTTGGGGCTGCTTTGCTTCCTCAGGGTGTGGATAATCATTGAGGGAACAAAAGTAAATCACAGCAGAATGGCTGAAAAAGAAAAAAATTCATGTATTGAAATGACCAAGTCAGACTCCTGACCTTAAGCCGATTGAGATGCTTTGGCATGACTTGAAAAGGGCTTTTAACTCAAGACATCAGAGAAATATTGATGAACTGTAACAGTTTAACATGGAGGAATGGTCTAAAATTACTCCCCATCACAGCATAAGCAGTTATAGGAAATGTCTGATTGAAATTGTTGCTGCTAAAGTGATGATTCAGTGTTTTCAATAAAGACATGAAAGGTACTGTGTGTCATTAGTTTAGTTAGATTGTCTATAATTTTGATTTAAATGAAGTTCAGTACACACTTTATAATGAATTAATGAGTTCACAAACTTGTTCTTGCAACGTTATTTGTTACCCTTTCAGCGGTTTTCATATACTGTAGGCTTCTTTAAATTTCAGTGCCAGTATTTATGAAAAAGGTAGTCCTTCTTCCACTCATGCAAGCAAAATGAAGTAGGTTTATGTCAACAGGAATCCTAAAGTCGTATTATTTGGATCATGTTTTGATTTTTGCAATCACAACAGGTAGCAACTCGTGAGAAGAAGTTCTTAGTTCTAACTCTGAAGTTTGGCTGATGTAGTTTTGGAAAAGGCTTAGGCTTAGAATATATTGAGTTCTGATATGATATACACTCACCAGCCACTTCATTAGGTACATCTGTTCAACCTCTCATTAATGCAAATATCTAATCAGCCAGTGAGCGGCAGTTCTCTGGGTGAAAATGTGTTGATGTCAGAGGTCAGAGGAGAATGGCTAGACTTCTTGAAGCTGATAGGAAGCCAACAATAACTCAAATAACCACTCGTTACAACCGAGTTATACAGATGAGCATCTCTGAACACACAGCACATCAAACCTTGAAGCCGATGGGCTACAGCAGCAGAAGCCACACTCTGTGCCACTCCTGTCAGTTAAGAACAGGAGCAAGTATTTGGATGGTAGGGTCAGAATTTGGCATAAACAACATGAAAGCATGGATCCATCCTGCCTTGTATTGATGGTTCAGGCTAGTGGTGGTGGTGTATTGGTGTGGGGGATGTTTTCTTGGCACACTTTGGGCCTCTTTGTAACACCCGATCATCACTTAAACGCTACAGCCTACCTGAGTATTGTTGCTGATCATGTCCATCTTCTGATGGCTGCTTCCAGCAGGATAACATGCCATATCACAAAGCTCAAATCATCTCAAGCTGGTTTCTTGAACATAACAATGAGTTCACTGTACTCAAATGGCCTCCACAGTCACCAGATCTCAATTCAGTGGCGCACCTTTGTGTCATGGTCGTGGGTCTTGGACCCAGAGTTTTGAGATTTGTATCCTTGGTTTAATTTTTGGATCTTTAGTCTTTAGTTCTGGTTGCTTTTGTACCCTGGGTTCTGTTTACATTTTGAGTACTGGTTTGTATTTAATTCTTGGTGTGTTTCAGTCTAGCCTCCCTAGTGTTCCATTATATTTTGTTGTCAAGTCTTCGTCTCTGTGTTAGGCGTGTCTCTGTTCAGTTGCTTCCTGTTTTATTTTGACAGTCATACATTTCTTGTGTCATATTTAGTTTTACTTCCCTTGTTTCATGATCTTGATTGGTTTCTGCTGTGTGTAGTTCCCCAGGTGTTTCCTCTCTCCCTAATTATCTCGTGTGTATATATAGCCTCAGTCTCCATTCAGTCCTTGAAAGAGTGTCTGTTAATCATCCCTGTGCATCTTTTAAGTGTTTGGATTTGCTTGCTTTGTTCATGAACTTTTAACCAAATAAAAGGGTAGTTTTCTTTTACTTAGTCTGCACGTCCTGCATTTGGGTCCTCTTCCTGCTTTGGTTCTTGACACTTTGGCATGTGGTGGAACGAGAAATTCACACCATGGATGTGCAGCCGACAAATCTGCAGCAACTGCGTGATGGCATTGTGTCAATATGGACCAAAATCTCTGAGGAACGTTTCCAGCACCTTGTTGAATCTGTGCCATGAAGAATTAAAGCAGTTCTGAAGGTAAAAGGGGGTCCAACCCAGTACTTGCAAAGTGTACCTAATAAATTCTCTGGTGATTGTATGTGACATAGTGTACCCCCACCATTTAATAGTCTATAATGATCTGGCCTGCTAGAAGATACAGAGGGTGAAAGGAATGACATAGTGTGAGGGAATAAAGAGATAAAAGCAGGTGATTTCCAGGTTGTCAGGTAAAAGCATGGTAAGACAATAACATAAGCTGTCACAAAATGAATTGGTGCTTTATAGGAGTATGACTGGCACAAAGACAAACTATTAGAAAAGGGGTTTTCAGTATAGTGGGCAGCAGGAATTGAAAGAGCTTCAAAGGGAGGGGGGTGGCACTTGCAATATCTTTTTCAAATGGGAACAACCTGCTCAGAATCATTAAGTGAAAACTGACTGCAAAAAGTTTTTTTAAGACGAGAATTTCCTTCATACTCGCCAAAAATGAATCTGTAGTAGAGCCGAACAAAATGTCAGCCCAGAGGCTTTCATTTGCCTGAATTCAATAGGGGAAAAAAACAAAGTGGTGGTGCAGGATTAGTCTTTTGAAGGCGGCAGGCATTTCTTTTCACTCTTTTTCAAACAGGTCTAAGTTGTCTAAGGCAGCTCATTGAAATGCTTTCTACTCCTACTAGGATGGATCACATATCCACGTGTGACACGGACTTGTGGTCTTTACCAACTCCTACATTATCACTAACAGACCAGACTGTATTAACTTATCTTTAAAGCTTTTGTGGACAAAAAATAACAAAATATATTGTAGTTAATAATGAAAACTGTCAGTATAAATAAGAATATGCCAGTGGTGCTATTTTAATTTGAAATATAATTTCACAAGACATAAAAGACATGAAAAGGTTTATGAAGGAATATTAACTCATAACACAGTAAACTGTCAAATACAATAAAGGAAATCATTGGGTTGTGATAGTTGCGGTGGCTCTTTTAATTTATTAATTATAACATGTCCATTTTTATTTAATAATGTAGAGAATTTTCATTAAGTGGAGAAAATATGCTTTCAGGTTGTGTGGACAAGATTATTCACTTAGCTTTCACAGAAATGTGATGATATTTGACATTGAAAAATGTCTACTATGTATAGAAATGTTGGTCCTACACTATCATTCTGTATATACAGCATATAAAAACCAGCAATGAAGTGAAACTGCCATTTGATCTCCTGTTTAATACTTCTCAGCGACTGGCTTTTAAACCCATCAAATACCTTGCTGAATAAAAATGGTGTCTGCTAATGAAAGTTCTAGTTTAAAGTTTTACTCTTATTGTATCTCTCCCCTGATCCTCAGAGAATTTAAATGTCAGCTGGTTTGTGTGAACTCCATTTTCTCCTCTAAAAGGACCAGTTTGGACCTCCTTCCATTCCCCGAGGCATCATCTTAAATTTGCACAGTGAGGCAGCACAGAGAGGAAACAAGTAATAGGGCTGATGATGCTTCATCTAAACTCAGAGGAAGTGTGACAGGAACCTGAACACTTTTTAAGTTTCATGAAACAACAAAATGTAATCAGCATGGTGTATGTCAGGTTCTCTCTTTAGTCATTTAATTCATTTCCTTTGACTAATGATAAAATCCTTCAACAGTGTTTGACGGTGATGGTTAATATGTGGTTGCTTTAATATTTACTTGATGCTACCCAAGATGCATCAACCCCACTTTTCCACACATTCTTGGGCTTTCTCCTCAAACTTGAAAAAAAAGAAAGTTAAAATACTGTGCACTCATTTTTTTATATTTTGCTGGGAAAATGGGAAATACAGTATATAAGGCAAAAACAGTTTGTACAATTCTAATGAGCTTGAAAGTCAATATTTGGTATGAACACCTTTACTCTTCAACACAGCCTGAACTCTTAGGCAAGCTTTCTTGTAATTTCTTTAAGTAGTCTTCAGGAATAGTTCTCCAGGCTTCTTAAAGGACATTCAAGGCTCTTCTCTGGATACTGGCTGCCTTTTGTTCTGTTCTCTAAGATGATCCCACACTGCTTAAACAATGTTGAGGTCCAGGCTCTGGGGAGGCCAATCCATGACTCATAGTGTTCGATTGTGTGTTTTGTTTTTTTTGTTTTTTTAAATAAATCCAGGTATGCTTTTACTGCATTGGCAGTGTTTGAGATCATTGTCATGCTGAAAAATGAAGCTGATGCCAATCAGACGCTTTCCAGATGGTATGATATGGTGGATTACTTTTCTGTGTTCATAATTCCATCAGTTTTGACAAGATCTCCAACACCACTGGCTGAAATGCAGCCCCAAACCATGACAGAGCCTCCACCGTGTTTTACAGATGGCTGTAGACACTCACTGTTGTACCTCTCTCCTGACCTCCTCTGTACATATTGATGACGATTTGAGCCAAAAATTTCAAATCTGAATTCCTTACCTCATAAGACCTGTTGCCACTGATTTTCAGTCCAGTTCTTGTGTAATTTGGCATACTTCAGCCTACTCCCTGTTTCCCTTCCTTAAGAATGGCTTCTTGACAGCCACCCTTCCACTGAGACCATTTCTGATGAGGTTTCAGTAAACAGTAGATGGACCAATGCATCTCTCAGGTCCTGTGTCAGGTCTTTGCTGGATTTCTTTTCCTATTTCTTAAGGACATGACTTTGAGATGCTGTTCATCTTTTTTTTTTTTTAGGGACACACTGCACACCATGCCAAGATATTCCAGGTTTTCAGTTAATAGCTCTTTGGGAATCACCTTGTTGGTGCAAAAATACTATTTTATGCATGTCAAACTGTGTTATCTTTGGCATGTTTCATAGGGGTGGCTCAACACTTTTACTCATTCAATGGCACAGTGTGTTTAATAAACACAGGTGATGAATAAAACTTAAAACATCACTGAAATAATTCGTTATTGTGCAGTTCATAGAGAGGTGACCCAAATGCAGGACAGGACAGAAAGCGCAATAGTAAATAGTAAAACCATAACAAAAGGTGACTGCAAAGTCCAAGCAAGTAACCAAAAACCCAGGAAGCAAAGACAATGCAGAAACAGAGGGAGATGGGCACCATGGCCAACAGCCAGGTAACACAGACACACTGCAAAAGGTCAAAGTATGTTATTTCAGAAAGTGGCATGAGGCTGGAACATATATATGCACACAAAGATGTACACAGAATTGGGTCACACTGGAGACAAGAGAAAAGGAAAAACATGAGGAAAAAACAGAATAAAGCCAAAAGACATGACAGTGACTATAACAGCTTTTTATTAACTATATATTGGCATTTATCAGTGAGTACATTAACTGGGGGAAAAAAAGTCAGGAAATTAAATAGTAAAGATTTTGTGAATTTCTATGGACTTCTAAGGACAGCGTAAGCTGAGGGCTATGATCAAAAGCAGAAAATGCATGTCATTCAACAGAACTACTGGCCTTTAAAATACAAACCAGGCTCTGTGTCTCTAATGAAGCTCAGCAAGCTCACAAAGAAAGCACAGGCTATCAACAGAAGACAAAAGACAGAAAAAAATCAGCTTTCTTTCCTCTACATCAGCTCTTTTTCTTTGCCCATAGGAGCAGATGATTTTGTGGCAGGGCGCCTTGGAGATGTTCTCTGGGTGCTCAATACCAAGAAGTGAAAGGAGACTTTAAAGACAAGGTGGCAGATATGATAATGCCAGTTTGCAATTTAAGTGTTGGTTCTGAAGTGAAAGTTGAAAAAAAAACAGAGATGAAGATCATTTCATAATTGAGATCTAATGGTGTAACACTGGTCTCTGTGAAATAGTCATTCTGCTGTTTTTAACTTAAAATATGTCAGTACCCTCCTCCCGCATATTACTGATTTCGTGATTTGTTGTTTGACTTTCATGATTTTTAGTTTTTAACTTGCAGTTTGACATAATTGCTGTATAATTTTTAGACTGACTTGAGCCTTTTTAAAAAAAAAAAAAAAAAAAAATTTTAATTTG
>VUQI01041034.1:9373-22755 GCA_015106735.1 Paratilapia polleni | reverse complement strand
TTCACTGAAGCCTCATCAGAAATGGTCTCAGTGGAAGGATGTCTGTCATAAAGCTTTTCTTAAGGGAAAGGGGAGAAAAGGATTAGGTATGCCACATTACAGGTCAGGACAGAGGTACAACAGTGTCTACAGCCATCTGTAAAACATGGTGGAGGTTCTGTCATGGTTTGGGGCTGCATGTCAGCCAGGGGTGTTGGAGATCTTGTAAAAAATTGAAATTACAAAACGTGGAAAAGTCCTGTCAGATTTTGATCCACCATGTAACACCATCTGGAAAGCATCTGATTGGTAATCCCAAACACACTGCCAATGCAGTAAAAGCATACCTGGATAGAAAAACACACAATGGAACACTATCTGTCATGGATTGGCCTCCCCAGAGCCCGGACTTCAACATTATTGAAGCAGTGTGGGATCATCTTTACAGAGAACAGAACAAAAGGCGGCCAACATCCAAAGAAGAGCTTTGAATGTCCTTCAAGAAGCCTGGAGAACTATTCCTGAAGACTACTTGAAGAAATAACAAGAAAGCTTGCTTGAGAGTTCAGGATGTGTTGAAGAATAAAGGTGGTCATACCAAATATTGACTTTCAAGCTCGTTAGAATTGTAGAAACTCTCTGTTTGCCTCATATACTGTGTTCACATTTATGTTTGCATCTGTTTCAATAAATCGTTGCACATATTGCCCATTTTCCTAACAAAATATAAAGAAATGAGGGGTGGGGGCACAGTACCTTTGACAGTACTGTACCTAACAAAATAGTTTTGGTGCCTAAACCTAAGCAAACAGGGAAAGAAAAAGTAAAGAGCATGTTAAAATGAAACTTAACAGTGAATGAAACAGGACATGATTTACAGTAGTGTAAATCACAAAAACAGCCACCACACCTGCCTATTTATAAACACCAGTTTCATATTTACAATAGCCATCCAAACTATGCTGCACAGTTTACAAACCAATTATTCATCAATTAGTAAAACAGTAATTATCACCCATTGTTTGTTATCAGTGAAATAACTGACTAATTTAGTATTTATTGATGATGATTACTATAAAGGGTTACTTATTGCACTTTGCTGAAATACTAGAAGCTTTTCCTGCTCAGCTCCTATAGGACATTGTGCAAATAGCTGTCTCAGCGAGCCCAGTCATTGCCAGCCTCTGATTTCTAAGGAAGGTTCCATTACACATCAAAGCAACTGAGGGTGGTTTATTTATCTTGTAAACACATGCGCATTACTAATTACCCCGCATATCACCTTAAAAGAATTCCACCTCCATCAAAGTCACGACTGTTCGATAGAGAACGATTTTCCCCCTTTTCTTCTATTCTCTCGCCAGGACGGGATTAAAAGCTGGTTATCGTTCAATTCCTTTAATGTTGCCTCTCTCCCCGCTGCCGTTTCAAGCTAATTGAATTTCTTCCGGGGCGATGCTATATTGGCTGGCTGACAGGTAACATTATAAAGCGTGACCTTCTCCACGTTATTATCCTTCTGACAGCTCAGACATTCTGTGGGTGGGAAGAAGACAGGACAGTCCCCAACTTTTCATGCAGTAGATACACTTGTCAAATCGCATCAAGTCAAACATTTTTTAAAGCAAATTTCATATTTAAATATACTGATTGTGCACTACATAAAACTGGCAAAAAGCTAGACAAATATTCCTGTTTTTGTATGGATTCTTCTTGCATAACACAGTAGTATAGAGTATAAAATCCCATCACCAATGAGGTATTTCTAGGCTCCTTGACAATGAGGGAAATCTGAGGTTGACTCATCTCTTTGAGTAGGTGGAGAGAGGAGCAGCTCTGGCAATTTCCACAGCGTGTCAGGTGTATTTTTGTGTGTATTGCTGAGTTTACATTGGGATATTTAAAATTATGAATCTATTTAAAGCAAATGTGCTTTAAAGATTGAGGAATACTCGTATCCAGAAAGGGACAAAGGAGCACTTTAAAAAACATCATTACTTTCATCTACACACTTCCCTGTAGGTTTTTACTTTCATTCCCCTTGCCTAGTCTGTTTTCTGTTATGCTTTCCTGTGTGTGTGTGTGTGTGTGTGTATGAGTACATTATGTGAGGACAAGCAAGCACTATGTTCAATTGTCCGTTCAGTGAGCTCAGCAGGGTGTGAGGGCCCTCTGGCCAGACAGCCCAACACTCTGACTGGTTGTCAGGCTTCATTTAAGATCCTCAAATAATGTCTTCTTGTTGGGCTGTGGCTGCAATGGACCAACATTTTAAGAATCACATGAACAATTTATCATATTTATGTGCACCATCTGAAGACAAGACAAATATAAACACTACTGACATGAACAGAAGTTGTGATGGAACATTTTTGAATTATGAACCATCATACCATTTTTCCTCGATGACAGATAAAAAGCTGGAACACTTATGGCAAGGCATCTAGACTGAGAATTATGAAGGGAAGAAAAGAAGTACATAACAGTTGCCTTTTTAATACAATACTGTCCTTCATATTTTAAGAAATGAAAGCCACTTTTATTACTTTACCTAGTCCATCCCAGTGTTGCCTCATTTCTGTATAGTTCTTCATTGTTACAGACTGGTCTAACTCCCAACTCATCACATATGGATTCTTGGACAGTACCACTTGGTGTCCCATTTTAACGCAGTGGTTACCCCTTCAGCCAAATTTTTCAACATCGTTTTTAATCTTGGCTGCTGATCAAGTATAAAACACAACAAAGATTCTATACAGTGGTGTAGGAACAGTCAGACTCTGGACTTTTACGAAGTAGACCAGGGTTCTTGTCCCTGACAGTTATTTTTTTAATGTACCTGACCTATTTGTTTTTAGTTATGTATAATTATTATTATATTATTTTTATTTATAGTTGACCTTTGGTCGGGTTCAGGCAGCTAAATTACTTTAGCTTTATGCTCCCATTTATTCTCCTAAACAATAGTGCTAGTATAGCAATAGAAAAAGTCGAAACAGGGGAAAAAAGCAATGGCGCAAATTTACTGAAGAGAAGTTTTTTCAGCAGTTGTAGCAATTACCCTCTCTGTCATCTGGAAATGCTCCTGCATTGATATCAGTGAAATGCATGGAGAGACCAACCAGCTGGTACATTCTTATCTGGCACGCACAGCGTGGCCGGGGTGCAAAAACTTGGAAGGTGCACAGCAAATGACACTAAAGTGCATCACGCACCAGTGGTTCTGATGTCATTTTTGGCACAGGTGGTGCTGTTTGCAAGGACAACAACAGCTAGCATAAACTGCCTGTTAAAATAGTGTAGCAAGATGTCCTTACCAAGTGTCCATAAGTGACCAGTTGGCAGTGAGGCCGCCCTTTAACAAAGAAAGACAGCAAAACTTACAACAACAAGGGGGTGCTTTTTCACAGGCCACCAGAAAGTGCACTAATTAAACCATTTCCTGATCCTGTGTGTCAAATCAGGCATGATTTTTTTTTTATACTCCCAACATATAAATAAACCTAAATATGTAAGTTAGCACATCTGAAATTAACCGATTTAAGAGGACAAAATAGTCAATTTTCACTTGTTTTTTGGTTCACATCGCAACAGAAGTACATTTATGCATTTTAGCACATCCAAGCCCAATTTTGTAATATCCACAAGTGCAGAATTAACCCACTTATGAGAGTTATTTAGGAACCAACCATTTTTTTTTCACATGGTTTTAGCTCCAGGGAAATCACAAGTACTGTCTACACTTACCTGATTTGAGCCCCATTGTTTGAGATTTACACAATGATGCCAATGAACACCACAAATGTGAAAACTCTTCAAACTGTAATGCAAATGAAAATGGTTTACCCAAATTTCCATTCATCGCCATCAAATGGATGCTCTTAATCAAAGGTGCCCAGAAACATTACTGTATGGATATTTCATATTGTACACAATGCACCCCAAATCAAATACCATACACTCACCCACTTCATTAGGTACACCTGTTCAATTGTTCATTAACACAAATATCTAATCAGCCAATCACATGGCAGCAACTCAATGCATTTAGGCAATGTAGACATGGTCCAGGCGACCTGCTGAAGTTCAAACCAAACATCAGAATGGGGAAGAAAGGTGATTTAAGTGATTTAAAAGCGGCATGGTTGTTGGTGCCAGATGGGCTGGTCTGAGTAGTTCAGAAACTGCTGATCTGCTAGGATTTTCCCACCATCTCTAGGGTTTACAGAGAATTGTCCGAAAAAGAGAAAATATCCAGTGAGCAGCAGTTCTCTGGGCAAAAATACCTTGTATTTGCCAGAGGTCAGAGAAGAATGGCCACACTGCTTTGAGCTAATAGGAAGGCAACAGTAACTCAAATAACCACTTGTTACAACCAAGGTATGCAGAAGAGCATCTCTGCATGTACAACACCTCAAACCTTGAAGCAGATGGGCAACAGCAGCAGAAGACCACACCAGGTGTCACTCATGTCAGCTAAGAACAGGAACATGAGGGTACAATTCACAGAAGATTGGAAAAACATTGCCTGTTGAGTCTCAATTTCTGCTGCAACATTCAGATGGTAGGGTCAGAATTTGGTGTAAACAACATGAAGGCATAGATCCATCCTGCCTTGTAGCAACAGTTCAGGCTGCTGGTGGTGTAATGATGTGGGGGATATTTTCTTGGCACACTTTTGACCCCTTAGTACCAACTGAGCATTGTTTAAACACCACATCCTACCTGAGTATTGTTGCTGACCATATCCATCCCTTTATGACCACAGTGTACCCATCTTCTTATGGCTGCTTCCAGCAGGATAACACACCATATCACAAAGCTAAAATCATCTCAAACTGGTTTCTTGAACATGGCAGTGAGTTCACTGTACTCAAATGGCCTCCACAGTCACCGGACCTCAATCCAATAGACCACCTTTGGGATGTTGATTTACATCATGGACGTACAGCTGGCAAATCTCCAGCATCTGTGTGATGCTATCACGTCAATATGGACCAAAATCTGTGAGGAATGTTTCCAGCACCTTGTTGAATCTATGCCACAAAGAATTAAGGCAGTTCTGAAGGCAAAAGGGGGTCCAACCCAGTACTAGAAAGGTGTATTTAATGAAGTGGATGGTGAATGTCTTCTGATTGGTCCCTATTACTAGAACCATGGGATAAGAAAAGTGACTGATTGTCAAATAATTGGCTCCAACTTCCAGCTGTTTAATAATAGTGCCTTTATCACTGAATTGAACTTGTAGATCTCCAATGCTCTATGATTAAGTCTCTGTGCTTAAAAGTATAAGAGTATTTCTATGGAGATGTGAGCCAAATAAGTGAAATGTGAGTGTTTTGGTCTCTTGACTTTTAAGTTTAAGATGAGCTATCTTTTATCCATTCTTTGGCATACATTCATTTGATGTTAACTCATTATTGTTGAAGCACAACTTTCTGTTTCAACATAAGCCTCAATAAGAGAGAAAATTACACGAGCAAACTAGAGAGTGCACAATAGAAAGAGTGGGCTGATCACAGAAAGAAAACTAAATAAATTGTGAAACTCAGTTTGCTCTGTATTTCATTGTGGTTCCTACCTAAACTAACAACTACAGAAAAGACCTCTTTGCAACACTTAAAATTTCCTCAAACAGATTTCATGTCCTGTTTAATGAAGGTATTCATGATGTGCAGGCTCTGTGTAATTATATGCACAGTTATGGATAGGGCTGAGTGTGATCCGAGTGGGTAAAAACACTAATGAATATAATTTGCTGAAAACATTATCTTGGACAGTCCTGAGGGTTACTCGACATTTGTATTGATTTGAACAAAGAAAAAAGGTTTCCAAAGTCAGATGTAATGTGTGTGGTGAGTTCTCTGACAAAATTATCAAAAAATCACACTCAGTTATTTGGTCAAAAAAAATCTCAAATACTGTATACTAGGACCACTCGAATACTGGATAAAGGATAAACAAATACAATGAGAGGCTACTACATCTTGTAGATGTACATTTATTTCAATATGAGCAGGACTTTTAAAAGATCAAAATACACATCACAAAGTAAACAAGTAAAATAATTTGGTAAGTTATATAGAGTGGACATTCAATGCCCTCAGTGAGCTCTGCTGTGAAAAACATGTAACAACAATGATCTTTTCCTCAACATGAAACAGGAAATAATCAAACCACCTATTCAATATCCATATCGTTCAGTCATCACAGCACAGTTAAAGCCCCAGTCACACAGGCCTAATGACCAGTTGGCGACTGCCTGGGAACCACCAGTCGCAAAGGAAAAATGAGTATTCCCCGACTGGTTGCAAGTGGTTGCTGGAGGTTGCTGGCACCCACTTTGAAATTGACTGCTAAACCCCAGTCATGCAGGCCTAGAGACCAGTCAGTGACCCCCTGGTAACCACTGGTAGCTAGGGAAAAAATATGTATTCCACGACTGGATAGCAAGTAGTTTCGGGAGGTTGCTTGCTGTCGCTAGGTGAAATTGGTTGCAAAGAGGTATATGCAAAAACATCCTTGTGATTGCTTTGGTTGCTTGCAGGTTGCCGCAGTTGCCCATAGTTTGCATGGAAGACGCGGATTTGCCTGCAAACATTCATCAACTACTCGCTAAGCGGTTGTGAAACTGAAGAGTTTGACACAAACTGGAAGCGGAAACCATTCGCCTTCAAAGTAAAAGCTGCACCTTTTGAAATGTGTTGGTTTCAGCAGTAAGGCACAACTTTTACTTTGAAGACAAACAATCTCTTTTTCCAGTTTCTGTCGCACTTTTTCAAGTTTCACAATCACTTAGCCAGTAGTTGGTCAATCTTTGCAAGCAAGCCTGTGTCTTCCATGCAAACTATTAGCAATTACATATTAGCAATCTGCAAGCGACCAAAGCAATCACAAGGAGGTTTATGGTGCAGCACCCACTTCGTGACCGATTTCACCTGGCGACAGCAAGAAACCTCCAGCAACCACTCACCAACCAGTCAGGGAATGCACATTTTTTCCTAACAACTGGAGATTGTCAGAGGGTTGCCGACCGGTCTCTACGCCTGTGTAACTGAGGCCTAAGGTTCCACAGTTTTGCCGTCTACTGACCAAAATCCAAAGTTCTGAACCCGTTCTAAAGCAGAGGTGGGTTGTGAACTTTGCACCATCATTACCTGTGACTGTTAAATTAATCCAGGCCTAAGGTGATCCCCCCCACCCCCACCCCCGGGCCTATATATGGTGGAATTTTGCATTTTTAAGTTGGTTTTTAGACACAAATATAACTGTTAAGCTAGACCACTAACCTTTTTTTTTGCACATATAAAAAAATCCTTAATGAGTTTGTACAATTGAAGATTTAAAAAAGTAAAACCAGGCAAATGTTATTAATAGTAACACAGTATGCAGTATTGCAGGTGGATGGTGCTCCATTAACCCCTTAGCAGCGATATATCTAACACCTTTTCTGCTTGAAATCCAGCTTTGCATTCTGTCCCACTCAGGAGACAGCTTGCGGCTGTGCTGCTCTGTGCCTACTGTCAAATGTTAATTTCACAATAAAATGTCTATTTTGTTTTATTTATTTTACATTTGATTACATAATCAAATTCTGAATATCTGTTTAGAGCCCTTGCATTGCACTGAACGGTTTGTCTGCCTCCACAGTCTGCATCTTTTAATGCATTTTGTTTGGCCTTGGTTGTCAGGTCCCAGGTGCCCTAAGCTTTTGGCTCTAACGCCCAACAGTTGCTTTAAGCCAATTCCATTACAGTTCATGCTGCTTGCAGAATTTTTTTTGTTTTTAAAGATAACTGCAGGAAACAGACTAGTTTGGGTATATTTGTTTTGCTTTGATTTCTGTGTGTGCAAGGGGAGGCCATGACTTAGCACAACCTCTACTCTACAGACAAAATGTTTCCAGTGACAGAATAGATAACTATGTGAAATTAGCTACTTAGCTATTGATTGGGGGTACAAAGTGCAACATGAGCTCCTCTGATTGGCAGAAGTTATGGTGCTGCTGGTGACCTACTTTAATTAAAAGACTATAGATTATATTAGCGATGAAGCAGGATAGGAGTGAGGGGATAAAAATTTAGCACACTGCATTAAGTCCATTAAGTAAAAACAAGATGGTATGGTTTTGGTTAACAGTTTGATGCAATTACTGTAAATGTCAGCAAATACTAAAAGCCATTAAAAGTAACCGGGCTATTCATTTTGCATGTTGCCTTTTGGAAATAACAATCTAGATGTGCGTTGGAGGTATAGATGTCCGTGAAGTGGAACCACAAGCCTAAAGGAAAAGGGACTCTGTTTGTGCTGCCCTCAGAAACATCAGAATAAATGAACTCCTGCTGAAGGTTTGAACTCAAGCTGACTAGCAAGTATTCCTGTCATTTTAAAAGGGTCTGTGCACCTGACAACTCTCAGGGTGGAAAATGTAAAATAAGGGGAGAAATAGGAAAGGCAGAGACATGTGCACAAAGATGCAAAGATGAAGTGGGAAATAGCAAAAAGGATTCTGATAAACATTCTGACACATAACTTTGCCAGGATTGTTTTCCCACTAACCATTTGTGCCTGTGAACACACTAGAAGCAGAATGTGCCAAAGGCTTTTCAGCCAGCCTCTCCAGGCTGGCAGTGATAAATGTAGCTGGAAGTATGAAATTGTCTTCATGCTAAATTGCACATGGTTTCCCAAACCTCACAACTCATACTGCCTTTGAGAATGACGTTCTCAAGGCATAGCCAGCCATATTTTTAACCTTTTTTTCAGTTGTTATGCATTCATATTTGAAATTCTTTGGACCATAATGAGATACCTGTTCAGTTCAATATCATTAGCAAACCAAAATTAAAAACATACTTCTAAAGAATAGAAAACAACTCAAGACCTTAGGCTTGACACATCAGATAATGACTTTTAGTAAGGCCGACCTTGCCTTTGCATTTCATTAAAATAGGAAATGCTCCAAATATTTTGTGCAGTTCCGTTTATATGAGTGATGCTGAAGGAGCTCCTGCCCTACAGCAGCCAATAAAGCCCTCAAGCGATTTATGGGATCATTCTCCATGACCTCTGAAGGCAAAATACAAAACATGGAATAACTGACCTTGATAGTGACCTTCTTCGGCAACTGATTTTTAGATGTAATATTTCAGTGCTACACACCAGTGGTGTTATGTTACTGCTTGCTAAGAGTCCCCAGCCAACCTTGCTTATTCAGAAGAAGAAATGAGTTGACCTTGGCCAGCAGCAACACATTTTTCTCCAGATGTACAAAATCACCAACCCAGGGAAGAAGTTCACACTGAGCATCAGAATGGGGGAGAAAGGTGATTTAAGTGACTTTGTCTGGGTCAAAATGCCTTGTTGATGTTGGTCAGAGGAGAATGGCCAGACTGCTTTTAGCTGACAGGAAGGCAACAGTAACTCAAATAACCACTCATTACAGCCAAGGTATGCAGAAGAGCATCTCTGAATGCACAACATGTTGAACCTTGAAGCAGATGGGCTACAGCAGCACAAGACCACACCGGGCCATACTCATGTCAGCTAAGACCAGGAAACTGAGACTACAGCTAACACGGACTCACCAAAATTAGACGAATTCATTTAACCGAAATGGTTTCCACAGTCACCAGATCTCCATCCAATAGAGCACCTTTAGGCTGTAGTGAAACAGAGGATTTGGATCATGGATGTGCAGCCGACAAATCTGCAGCAACTTTGTGATGCTATCGTGTCAACATGCCCCAGGTGTTTCCAGCACCTTGTTGAATCTATGCTAATTAAGGCAGTTTTGAGGGCAAAAGGGGTCCAACCCGGAACTAGAAAAGGTGTAACTAATAAACTGTCCAGTGAGTGTAGCATTTAAGGTTAAAAAGCCAGAGTTGGTGGACTTGAACATCCACTGAAAGATAGAAACAATCAAATATCCTTAATCTGCTTCTCCTTGCTTGAGGGCTCATCTTGCCTTTGGTGGTATGTGATTCATGTAATCGTTGAATGACAAATAGTTGAATACCCGTGCCATCATCACATGACACCTAATCAGCTTGTGGGCGATATTGTGTTAATTGTATAGCTAGCTTATGGGTTGTATCAGCTGGCAGAGTGCTGGTTTAAATACTTTAGTTTAATTGGGATTACATTTTTTATTTCCTTCTCCCTGTTCCTGATTTAACAACATCAGTGAAGGAAATATGGGCAAATGGGCCTCTAGTTGACCTCATTTAATTTTAATGTTTGCTAAGTCATGCACAATTTTCAGCGATCAAATCATATCACTAATAATGTGGCATCATAGGAATTTAATTTGTTTCAAATGGGGTTTAACGTAAAATAGAGGTAGCAGGTTATTATGACATGCTACCTTTCAAACACCACTTTTTGTGGTGGACTAAACCCTGAATAATCTTCTTTGTCATGTGAGAAGTATGAGTGGAAAACACTTTTAAATCTTGTTTGCCATAGTCTTGTTTTCTTGAAGCACAATATTGAGTACTTGGCGAAAAGTCAGCATGGGTGGGAAGAACATATTGTAATGCTGTGTACTCACAGCTCACCCACTCTGGGGAGTTGTGCATTTAAAGGAGGAGCAGGCCGAGACTTTGTTTTTGCTGTTCTTTTTGATCTTGCCCACTGTGATGCATGGTACCCCCAACAGACTTGGCTTTCACTTGTAGGCCTCTGTAAACTTCTAAACTTGGCACGATGTTCACTAATTAAACAGATAAGCACAAACACTGGCTTGAAACTGATGCTGAAAAGGAGCCCTCAGCACAGGAGTGCCCCTGATGCTCGTTGCAGTGTGTCTTCTGGGAGTTGCGTGAGAAAGTCATAACAGTTAAGTAAACAACATTTGGAGTCAGAAGTGGGTGTCTTTGACAGTAAGATGTGGCTTAACTCCAGTATACCCCCTTAATCTTTAGGCTATGACTCCTGTGTGCGTGCTGCTTCTTTGTAATCAGAGCCCAAATGACATTTTCAATAGCATTCAGAGCATACCAGCACACAGCTTGGGAAACACATTCAGCATTACATGGTTTACAGCATATAACAACAAAAACTATTCCAGACACACCATGCAGTGCTTGTCTTTCTTTTATTTGATCCAAACACACGATGCCCAAACAGCTCTGAACCACTGTGGCATGGACTCCACAAGACTTCTAAAGGTGTCCTATGGAATCATCAAGCATCAAGATGTTAGAAGCAGAGCCTTTAAGTCCTATAAGTTGAGGGATTGCGGACTCTGAGGATCGGTGGGTTTTTTCTAAGACATTACCTTAAAGTCTTTGTCATGCTTCTGTTTCTAAACAATTTTTGCAGAGCACAGTGAATTGCTGATAGAGGCCACTGTTATGAGGAAATACGAGTGAGGTGGGAATGACCGTGTTGCAAGCTCATACCCACTTTTGATGGGTACCAGGCATTGCATACCAGAACGACCCTACAGAAGTCTAGTGACACTTTAGCTCAAACTTGTAGAGAGCGGCCTCCTTTGGAGACTCTCGTTAATCTGATGGCATCTAAATGGGTCAGCTTTAGGTATGAATAGCACTATGGTCACTTTCCTGTAAAAAGGAGTTTACACACAATTTTTTTTTTTTCACTTTAACACACTGATGAAGCCGGATACTTTAGATATTCCATGTCTGAAGTCACACAGACCCTTATGCTTGTCCAGATTCCTTTTCCACACGCATTACCTTCTAAGAATGTGGATTCACTTGCTACCTAATATATCTCACAGTAGCTGACCTCACAAACACACACACACTAAAGACCACACACCGCCTCTCCATTTTGCACATATTCTGTGTACTAAAGCCCATGGAAAATCATGACCTTAGGAGTCTTACCATTTATAGCTGACTCTCTAACCCTTCACTAACCCCCCCTGCCATTTCTGGAACACATCCCTCCATGTTTTGCCCACTACTCTCCTCTCTCTCCCTCTATCTTTGCTCTTCCTCTATCTGCATGATGGAAACATATTTCTGGCAGTGAGCTCCTGAAACACAATATCTCCCCTGTCGC
Organism: Paratilapia polleni; assembly: GCA_015106735.1. Taxonomy (NCBI): domain Eukaryota; kingdom Metazoa; phylum Chordata; class Actinopteri; order Cichliformes; family Cichlidae; genus Paratilapia; species Paratilapia polleni. Next base: position 10,740 of record VUQI01041034.1, on the reverse strand, counting down.
TATCCTGCTGCCTCCCTCATACCTCCATCCATCTGTCCCTTCCCTTTTCTCTGTCTGTCTCTCTGCCTGCATCTTTTACCCATCTCCCTGAGCTACCTCTTGTGTCCTGTCCAACACCCATCCTCCTGACTGAGTGTTCTGTGGCCAAGGTATTGTGCAGACTATAGTCCCCACCCCACTCCTTTCCCTTAAGACCACCGTCACCACCTTAACCTTCTGCTCCATCTTCATTCCGGGCAATTTCCTTCACTCTCTGCTGGGAATGTCTCCTAATGCCGTTTGCAGTGTGAATTGTTCTCACCTCCCTCCCTCTCCTTGTTACCTATGTCACAGTGTTCTTCCAGTGCGCCCCTTCTCTTGTTTTTTGCACCTGTATTCTGCACTCTGTTACGGGGACAATGCCTTCAAATTTCTTACAATGATGTTGTTTTCATTAGGTGTTAACACAGAACTCTAAACACACTCACTCGTCCACACACATTCACTCACACGTGCCACACACTCTTGGGTGACACCACACAACACGCACCCAAAAGCTATTGACTGGTGACAATGACAATAATCACCTACACTAATCCATTTAGAGCCTTTGTCATTGGTGCTAGCATGGAAGGGGGATTGAGTGGGATTGCGCTGGCTCTCCTCAATGTGATAAATTCTCTGCAGAGCAGGCGAGATGTGTCAGAGTCAGCCTCAGAAACCTTGTTAAACAAAGATAATCTGGCTACGGATTGATCTGAAGCAAGGGAACACAAACCAAGATATAAACACAAACACCCTCTAAAACAGTAGCATGGCCTGATGATTTACTGCTAAACCAGCTTGGTGTCAAGTATGACCTTCACTTTTTCAAAAGAAATAATGTAGCAATCATCTAGTTTAACTGTTGAGGCTGATTTGAGCAAAACTGCAAGCTTTCATGTAAACATACAATAGATTGCATCAGTCTGTGTGGACAGTATTCCCATAATATGAATGGGGTTGTTATGGAAATTATCATGAGAGTAGGTTTGCCCTTGTGCAGAAATAACTGTTCGGGGGATGCCGATGAATACTGTTAAGCAGAAATATACCTATTATTATAAACCCAGTATGTCTCTGTAATATCAACAAGAAGCTATGCTGTCCTTGAGGCCCATTGTAGAGCCAAAACAGCGCCAAACAAAAGATGAATCATTGTGCTTCAATAAGGCTCCATCAGGCTTGAGCTTTTTCAGGTCTCCACACCTGCTGAAAACTCAGCAAACAGAGTCCAAAAAGTCCATTACAGCACTCACGCAAATGTATATTAAACTTGACTGTTTCACCAGGCAGCTGTTAATCTGGTACAGTCACAATTCACTTGTTTTTAAAATTACTTTCTTTCA
>VUQI01041032.1:2066-12125 GCA_015106735.1 Paratilapia polleni | reverse complement strand
AACACAGTTCACTGTGCCATCCACAAATGCAGGTTAAAACTCTATCATGCAAAGAAGAACCCGTACGTGAACATGATCCACAAACGCCGCCATCTTCTCTGGACCAAAGCTCATTTAAAATGGACTGAGGCAAAGTGGAAAACTGTTCTGTGGTCAGATGAATCGAAATTTGAAATTCTTTTTGGAAAACATGGACGCCACATCCTCCAGACTAAAGAGGAGAGGGACCAACAGCACTTGTTATCAGCACTCAGTTCAAAAGCCTGCATCGCTGATGGTATGGGGGTGCCTATGGAATTAGCAGCTTGCACATCTGGAAAGACAACGTCAATGCTGAAAGGTATATACAGGTTTTAGAGCAACACATGCTCCCATCCAGACGATGTCTTTTCCAGGGAAGGCCTTGCATATTTCAGCAAGCCCATGCTAAACCACATACTGCATCTATAACAACAGGATGGCTTCATAATAGAAGAGTCCGGGTGCTGACCTTTCACCAAACATTTGATGCATCATGAAATGAAAAATACAGAAAAATCCAGGACTGTTGAGCAGCTAGAATCCTATATCAGACAAGAATGGGACAACATTCCTCTGCCAAAAGTCCAGCAGCTGGTTTCCTCAGCTCAGACCTTTACAGACTGTTGTTAAAATAAGAGGGGATGCTACTCTGTGGTAAACATGGCCCTGTCCCAACTTTTTTGAGACACGCTGCTACCATCAAATTCAGAATGAGCTAATATTTTTCTTAAAAGGATACATTTTAGGCAAGAAGATGATACATTTTCCCAGTTTAAACATTTGATACGTTTTCTATGTTTTACTGTAAATAAAATATGTGCTTATGAGATTTGCAAATCATTGCATTCTGTTTTATTTACATTTCACACAGCGTCCCAGCTTTTTTTGGAATTGGGGTTGTAAACTGAACAATTATCACTGCATAAATGAGACTTCCAAATAAATTATTTAACTCAAGAAAAACATCACCTAAACTGACATTAGGCTAAGAATCAGTGGCAATTCTAGAGTCTGTTGGGCCCCTAGGCCTAAATTCACAGGGAGCCCCTCCAACCAGCACTCATGGCCATTGTGATATAAATAATCTGACACCACCACCACCAACAGTCCTATAACAAGACAGGAAAAACATTATTATTTTTTTATTATTACAAGTAAGAACTTGATGCGACTTTGCCCACCTATGCTGTTTGTTCGTGGAGTGCACCATTTCAGTGTAACCGTCTCCTTGAGTCCATTTTCTCGAGTGCTGGTGCCCGCCATGTGCAAGTCCCCTACACAACACAAAGATGACATTGACGTTTTATTAGTTTCAAACATTAAGCACTATTACCTCATTGAGGACCCCTGTGACGGCCCCTCTGACCTGTCCAGGTTGTACCCCACCTCCCGCCCAATGTTGGCAGGGACAAGTCCCCCCTAGTTCTTGCATTATTTCTGAACTACTTTATGTTGTGCAGTAGTTTTAACAGTACACAGAACGCAATTTCAACCAACTGTCCTGTTTATCCTGTTTTTTGAGCTAGACGTGTGACCTGAGCACTCACCGCTTTTAAAGAACTCGAGATGGGCGTCTCTGTGATGCAGAAGCTCAACATCATAATTAGCCGATGTGTTGGCATGCTGCTCTTCCTGTCCATCCGCAGAGACAGTAACAAACACAGGTCAGCATGAAGTCAGCTCTTAAAAGGTTCAAACTCACACAAATGCGCATGCACACATCAACACTGCTGATTTCATGTCTCAAAGGGCAAATGATAACGGGCAAAGTAAAAGGAAAATGTTGGCTCGTTCAGTCACCCAAGTATGTTTTATCCTCTTTATAACAGAAATTATTGTTTAATTTAAATACGCTTTAATTAGCTGTTACACGTTTAAATCTTTTAGTGCTCTGATAGTGCTTGGTTACGACTGAGCACTGGCAACGCTGCTTTGAATATGACAGCCTTGTACAATTGGAAAACAGCAGTATAGGGAGAGCTGGAAAAGCTGGAATCAAGATTTAAGGGATAGACGTGTTTAAAAACTAGTTATAAAGACAGCACAATGGACCACACTGAGACACTAAATGGAAAATCTTTGTCATGGGGAGAGAGAACGTGTTAAAGGGGCAGACAGAGAGCAGGGGAAGTTTGAACAGCTTTTAAGGTATCTAGACACTGACAGCATTTAATAACTCAGAAGAGGCAACGCTGGTCACAGAAGTTAAAAACACTTGAATGCAACATTCAAACTCTGAGATTTGCTTTTAGTGTTTGACATAAATATAAAAATCTCTATGATCAGACCAAAAAAGATTTTGCCCCAATTCAAACTGCTTTAAAACAAAATTTTAACTTCGCATCTCCACGAGACCAGAGTTGCCTGTCCTTTACTTGAGCAACTGTCACATCAAGATAAATTCATGACCCTAGTGCCCAAAATATACACACTACATGATGCAAACTCTGCCCCCTTCCTCAGTTTGATGTGTGTGTGATCAGAGTACTAACCTGTTCGCAAACATTTAATGTGGGCTAGCAAAACAGAAAATACAGCATGAAACCAGCAGCAGGTTTACAGTCATATCAACATGCAGATGAGATAAAACAAAAAAATGAGACTAGAGTGTAATGGGTTACTGCAATGAAGGAAGGGCTCACACTTAAAGATTAAGCAAGCAAAAAGAAAATATGTATATGAGTGAGAAAAGAGGGGGAAAAAAACATAAAAGCAATCAATCTAATAAAAAAAAAGTGAGAAGTGCACTGTAATCTGAACAAGACTTTGATGCTAGCAGTGTGGAAAGAAAAACACGTTATCTAATCTAACATTTTGGCGAGAGATGTGCAAGACCAGATAAAAGGCAGGACAAAGATTGTCTTTACCTTCATGGGAATGTTTGTTATGGTGGTGGAGGCCAAGTCAAAGTGCTGCTGGACCAAAATGTTCAGTTTGGTGGCCAGGTGCCTCCCAGCACGAACACTGTGCACCTCACTGGTGAGCAGAGGAGAGATCTGAGACAGAAAGAGAGAGGCACAGTGAGAAACCCGAATGTGACACATAAGATGGGGTAAGGGTGAAATCCAGCGTTATCATGTTTTCACTTTCTTTACTGGTTGATTTTTATTAAAACGGGTGCCTCGAGCTTTTCACCCACCTCCTTCTTGGGCCGGTCAGACACCAGTGTGTCCTCACCCTGTGGGTAGATGTGAACTAGAACCAGATCACACTGCTGGATGGCCATGAGCCTAAAACCCACAACAATAAGTTAAGAAATGTACGAGTTATTTAATAATCTCACAAGTCCAGACGTAGCACAAAAACACTGTAACATTTTCTACTCTTGCTATGATTGATCAATACCATTTTCAACCTACTGTCAGAATCATTATAACAAATCTTTGTCGTATACTGACCTGTCTGAGCCTGCTGCCAGCTTGTTTTGTTCTAAAATTGTTTCTTGGATGCAGTCTTCCAGCATACGCACATGTGTGTCACTGCACAATAAAACACAAAAAGAACTACGATTAATGATGTCCTTCAGGTGAGGGCATGTAAAATGACACGTGCAAAAAGAATACATGGCTGCACACAGATGCACATGTTTGTAAATTTTCCACTTAAGGCCCCATCAGACATGCACTCCTTTCCATTAATCTGACGGCTTCTGAACATGCCGTGAGCATTTCTTAAACGAGCAGGGTCTAAGCATGTGAATGAGTCTTGTTACTCTGTGTTACCTTTAACAGAAAGCGATGCATTTTTCTACTGTTTTTATAAACAAAAAAATTCTATAATAATTTTAAAAAAATAAAATTTTAATTAACAAAACTGGTTAAAAAATATCATTACAATTCAGGAAGAACCCTTGATAGAGAATGCCCTGGTGTGTAATCACATTTTATCTCCCAAACTCCATCTCTTCCCGAACCAGAAGACATCTCTGTCTCCATCTGTCTCTCTCTTTAATGAACACTTGGTCCAAAGGAAATGACTCAGAGTGGGTCAGTGAACTGTTCAGCATCTGTTCACTGATCCACTCTGAGGCATTTCCTTTGTAGGCTCAGAGAGAGATGGGTTTGAATGCCCACCTCTCTCTGAGCCTACATGGGAAGGACACATACCCTTCTCTTAGTGATACTGACAGAGAAAAAAAAAAAGTTTAAAAAGCCAAGTTATACCTCAGGAGAGTCGATACAGACAATGCTTGTTGCCACAAATGCAACAGGTCTTGTATGTATGCCAAAATGTGTCTTTAACAGGTAAGTGAAGCCAGAAACATTAAGCACCCCGTGTCTAAAAGGGCTTTAATTATCGAATTTGTCAAATGGTGCTTGTTTTTCTAATTGATTGTTCTGAGTTTTCCATCACCGTATTAGTTCTGTGTTGTAATCTTCACTCAACTACAGATGAGAATGTAATTATGGTACTGAATTAGCTTATGGCCTTAACTCACACTGCACAATGTTTCCAGGTTTCTAATGACACAAGAATTTTAGTTTATAGACTATCATATGACTCAAACAAAATACAATGTTAAAAGCACTGAACCCATGACCTCTGTTGATGTAACTGACAGCGTTTACCTTTTAGCATTAGTAAGGCAGATAATACGGCCTCTGTTAGCAACTCTGTCAGCTGTGTCCATCAGAGCAATGCGCTTCTCGTGCTGCAGCTCTGTGATCTTACATAATGACTCCACTGCAGCTACCAGCCCATGCAAGATGCTGCAGCACTCTGGGTCCTCGCGAGGGTTTGGTGGACCAACCGCTGCCAGAGCCGACATGAGCTGTGGTGAGAGAGGGGAGCCACTTAGTTGTGTTATGTGTCTCATTATGCAGGAATTAGACACACGAATTAGGCAAAATATGCCTTCAGATACCATGAGTACAATTCAATTCAGCCATCTTATAGTGTTTAAATGGGCAGCGGATTACCTCGTGAGTGCTCTGATCTTCCCGCCTCCAGCTGTTCAGTATATGAAACTCTGAATCACTCACAATGTAATTAACCTGGAAAATAAAGAGGTGGTAGAAACTGTGGTAAAAACATCAAATGTGCACATGCAGCATGTCCAGAATACTAATTACAGTACATCACTTAAATGGATAAACAATTAAAAAAAAAAAAATAGAAGCTAACCAGTTTGTCCTTTGGGTAAACATCATAGAGGATCCGGCAGTACTCCATGGAGCACTCCACAGCGCAGGTCCACAGGGATTTGGACACCGGGGCCAAAGGGATGACCCCTTGAGCTCGGCTCTTTGTCAGCACATCACACTCCACCTGCTGACGGCTGGACTCTGCCATGTAGGGACAGTGGTCCACTACGAAGACAGTCTTGTGCGCCACTGAGAACATCTTCATTTTCCCAACCTGCAGAGTGAGCTGAACTGTAAGAAAAACAGAGGAAGGCAGCAATGTTAACATACAACATCGAACCCCCGTGTTTTTTGTGGTTTTGTTTGGAAACGTATAGACTGGTGACACATTAAAGGAAAAACCTGTAGTCATGGCCACTGTTTCTTTCTTTTTTCACTCATCTGTAGTTTGTCAGGGGGCTGGTGGGATTTTTATGAGCCTGTGGACAAAAGCTAGTGAGATCAACTACTTAAAACAACCTTTCTAATTTTATTTCATGTCTCGTGTCATTTTTACAGCTCATCCTGTATGGGTCTTGTTTAGACATATGATAGGAAACAATGTAGAAATTGGGACCCTAAAGCATAAAACCTGGTTAAAACATTACAGAAAGCCTATATACAGTGGATATAAAAAGTGTACACACCGTTAAAATGCCAGGTTTTTGAGATGTTAAAAAAATGAGACAGTTTCAAAACTTTTCCCACCTAGAACCTGTACAGTTCAATTGAAAAACAAACAAATCTGTTAGGGGGGAAAAATAAGCTAATAAGCTGATTGCATAAGTGTGCACACCCTTAAACTAATACTTTGTTGAAGCACCTGGTCAGGGAGGCTGCCAGGAGACCTACAGCAACACTGAAGGAGCTGCAGGAATTTCTGGCAAGTACTGGTTGTGTACTCCATGTGACAACAATCTCCCATATTCTATATATGTCTGGACTATGTGGTAGGGTTGCAAGATGGAAGCGTTTTATGACAAAGAAAAACATCCAAGCCTGGCTACAATTTGCAAAAAATGTCAAGTCTCCCAAAAGGATGTGGGAAAATGTGTTATGGTCTGATGAGACCAAGGTTGAACATTTTGGCCACAATTCCAAAACAACACTTCGCATCACCAAAAGAATACCATACCCAGGGTGAAGCATGGTGGTGGCAGTATCATGCTTTGGGGTTGCTTTTCTTCATCTGGAACTGGGGCTTTAGTCAAGGTGGGGGGAATTATGAACAGTTCCAAATACCAGTCACTTTTGGCCCAAAACCTTCGGGCATCTACTAAAAAGCTGAAGATGAAAAGGAATTTCACCTTTCAGCATGATAATGACCCCAAGCATCCATCCAAATCTACAAAAGAATGGCTTCACCAGAAGAAAATCAAAGTTTTGGAATGGCCCAGCCAGAGGCCAGATCTAAATCCAACAGAAAATCTGTGGGTTGACCTGAAGAGGTCTGTGCACAAGAGATGCCCTCACAATCTGACAGATTTGGAGCGCTTTTGCAAAGAAGAGTGAGCAAATATTGCCAAGTCAAGCTGTGCCATGCTGCTAGACTCCTACCCAAGACATCTGAATGCTGTGATTAAATAAAAAGGTGCTTCAACAAAGTATTAGTTTAAGGGTGCGCACACTTATGCAACCAACTTATTTGTTTGGTTTTTATTTTTTATATTTTTCCCCTAACTGATTTGTTTGTTTTTCAGTTGAATTATACAGGTTATAGGTCGCATTAAAGGTGGGGAAAGTTCTGAAATGATTTATTGTGGTCTCATTTTTTAACATCACAAAAACCTGGCATTTTAACAGGGGTGTGTACACTTTTTATATCCACTGTACAATAACCCAGATTATCTCCAACAGTGGATTCAAATAAGCATATAAATATGAGCGAATATGCCCTAAATCTAGCGTTCAGCAGGCAGCACAGTTGATATATTGTTGTAAGCGATCTGTATGACTGTTCACCTTCAGGTTGGATGCATTTCTACCTCCGTTTTACAGCAATAACCGCTACGCTAACAGAATTATCATGTGACGGTATATTACCTGTCTGTCTGCTTATGTTGACTCACCTGGTGTAAAACGTTGAGAAGGTAACGCTTTCCGGAAAAAACCTGAACCGTCTGAAAAGCTGCGGTTGCTTTTCTCTGGGTCAAGTTTTGATTATTAAACCCGCTCTCCGTCTGCCAAGCAGTGCTCCTGATGTGTTTCAGGACATGTTAAAAAGCGAACGACCTGCTAAAAAGAGCATATCGCTGAGCACCGCGTTAGCCTGTCAGCTAACACTAGCTGCACTATTTATTTGCTGATTCACGTTTATGACCAGCTGTTTAGACATTTAATGATGGCATCTGTGTAATACCCGGAAAAACGTCTTCTGATTAACCCACTTCCAACCAACCGCTGACCAGCACTTTTATTTTGCAAAGACTTGGAAAGGCAAGCACAAACAATACACTTCAAGCCGCTGCAAGCTAGCAGGTTTGTTATTGGCGGAAATGTGTTCAGTGGTGTTCCGTCTCCGTTTTCCTTCCCCGGCTTCTTCTTCTTCTTCTTCTTTGACAGTTGTACAGCAGCTGGCATCAGTGGAGCTACTGCCGTCTTCTGGATGTATTAGTCACATCCGAAAATCTAAAAATTCTCTCTGACAGACCAGTTCTCGCGAGAAACTCAAGTTCACCACGTTCCAGTTAAAGGCCTCCTCCCTTTCATTGCTTTCCCTACCATACATACTCTTTTCTGTCTGTTGTCTGTTGATTTCACTACTCCTGCAACTTTTGATTAATTTCATCCCACACAACTCACCTCCCATCTGGTTTTGACAGTTTGATATTAATAACATTTGTTTATTTCTGTCTTTTAGCAGATTGTTTGGTCAGCTTGTTCAGTGCTTACATGAGGATTGGAGGCACTTTAGTACCTCATTAACCATACGTCTACCAGCATTGCCTTATATACACGCAGGTGATTATTGGAATCCGTATGTGACTGATTTTACACTACACACCACAGAAATAGAGTCACCCACAGGCATTAAATTAGCCTATTTCTAATTTGTAGTACGCAATGTGTTGTTGGCCTTTTTCATCTCTTAAGTGTAGACTTGAACATATCCTGCTCTTTCATTTACAGTAACTCCAAATCCACTGTAGCTGTCAAAAGTGCTCACATTGGACTTGGAGGCCATAACGCTGTTAGACTGATACTCCCCTAAACGGTGCCACTCCATCCCAGTCCAGCCAAAACTTGATTTTTTTTGTTCTACTTCTTCCCCTAGAGTAACCTTCATGTAAAATATTTTCCACCCTCAGACATCTGTGACCTTAGAGCACCCATGGGTAAAATCAAAGTGTTACATTTTAATCTGCAATGGGTGGGAATTTCAGAAACACAACTCTCTGTCATCTTACCACAGACTGTTTATAAACTGCCCAAACTAGTGGCCTGGGGGATTACGAGATGGAAGCCAAACAGCGAGGCCTGCATCTAAATTACTTTGTTTTTAGACTTCATATAATCCTACTAATACGTATTAGTGTACAGGGCACTGCATGAGAGCCTGTAAACTGTGTGTAATACTTTTTAAACCAGTTTTCAGTGTTGTATTTATCTATTGTATTTTAAAAGGCTTATAGTGAGCTGTATGTGAGGCTGGACACCAAGGAAGGAGAAAATAACTTGTATCGATTGGCTAGACAGAGACATTGTGCTGGAAAGGTTGTGCAGCAGGTCAGAGTGATTAAGGATAGAGATGGAAATGTACTAACAAGTGAAAAGAGGGTGTTGAGAAGGTGGAAGGAGTACTCTGAGGAGCTGATGAATGAAGAAAATGAGAGAGAGAGAGGAGGACAGATGGAAGAAACATAGTGAATCAGGAAGTGCAGAGGACTAGTAAGGAGGAAGTGAGGGCAGCTATGAAGAGGATGAAGAGTGGAAAAATGGTTGGTCCAGATGACATACCTGTGGAGGTATGAAGATGTCTAGGAGAGAGGGCAGTGGATTTTTTGACCAGACTGTTTAACACAATCCTGGAGAGTGAGAGGATGCTGGAGGAATGGAGAAGAAGTGTACTGGTACCGATTTTCAAGAACAAGGGTGATGTGCTGAGCTGTAGTAACTACAGAGGGACAAAGGTGAAGAGCCATACCATGAAGATATGGGAAAGAGTGGCTGAAGCTAGGTTAAAAAGAGAGGTGACAATCAGTGAGCAGCATTATGGCTTCATGCCAAGAAAGAGCACTACAGATGTGATGTGTGCTTTGACAGTGTTGATGGAGAAGTATAGAGACGGTCAGAAGTTGCACTGTGTCTTTGTGGATCTAGAGAAAGCATTTAACAGGGTGCCAAGAGATCAACTGTGGTACTGTATGAGGAAGTCAGGAGTGGCAGAGAAGTATGTGAAGGTGGTGCAGGACATGTATGAGGACAGCGAGACAGTGGTGAGGTGTGCGGTAGGAGTGACAGATGGGTTTAAGGTTTAAGGGGGTGGGATTACATCAGGAATCAGCTCTGAGCCCCTTCCTGTTTGCAATGGACAGGCTGACAGATGAGGTCAGGCAGGAGTGTCCATGGACTATGATGTTTGCAGACGACATTGTGATCTGTAGTGAGAGTAGGGAGCAGGTAGAAGAGAACCTAGAGAGGTGGAGGTATGGTCTAGAGAGAAGAGGAATAAAAGTCAGTAGAAGCAAGACAGAATACATGTGTGTGAATGAGAGGGAGACAGGTGGAAAGGTGAACATGCAAGGAGCAGAGATAGTGAAGGTAGATTAGTTTAAATACCTGGGGTCAATCATCCAAAGCAACAGACAGTGCACAAGAGAGGTGAAGAAGAGAGTGCAGGCAGGGTGGAGTGCATGGAGACAAGAGTCAGGGGTGATGTGTGACAGAAGGATAGCAGCAAGAGTGAAAGGGAAGG
>VUQI01041027.1:12162-27792 GCA_015106735.1 Paratilapia polleni | reverse complement strand
GACAATCCACAATAAACTTTCTGTATATTGTAATTGAAATGGTCTGAGAGGGAGCTAGACTCCTGCACCTCCTTCGCGCTCTGTTTTCAGGCTTCAGAAAATGGTAAATGGTAAATGGACTGGTACTTATATAGCGCTTTTCTACTCAGTTTCTGTGTACTCAAAGCGCTTTACACTACAGGCCACATTCACCCAGTCACGCATACATTCATACAGCACTTTTATCTACACTTAAGTGCTTACTAACATTCACACACACTCACACTCCGATGAATGCATCGGGGGCAACGTGGGGTTCAGTATCTTGCCCAAGGATACTTCGGCATGCAGACTAGGGGAGCCAGGAATCGAACCACTGACCTTCCGATTAGTAGACGACTCGCTCTACCTCCTGAGCCACAGCCGCCCAAAGAGCTTACAGCACCTGGTATTCCCAGGCGGTCTCCCATCCAAGTACTGACCAGGCCCGACCCTGCTAAGCTTCCGGAGATCAGACGAGATCGCGCGTGTTCAGGGTGGTATGGCCGTAAGCCTAAATCTATCCTATGATGACTATGGCCAATCACACCAGGAGAGTGGTGTGAAGGAGAGGCCAACTTTTACTTGGGTGAGTGGGGTTCATGTCCTGTGCTGTATTTAAGGTTTCCTACATTTATAAAGAGAAAAAGGGCATGGGGTAAAGCAATTACCAAATTATGGGCTTACACCATTTCTCATGTTTAAAATAACAATTTGCGCTATAACTAAATTTGCCAATACCGTTTTTTTATTTTATTTTAACTTACTTCCCCGGGAAAGAACACTTTCATTCTACTGTAGTAATTATAAAAATAATAACTGTATTGTATGAAACTGTTTAAAGCCTTTCAGCCCTCCATCATGCTATATTTTAATGAGTAAAAATAACGTACACGATATTTAGCCAGGGAAAAATTTATGCAACACATTAACATCACCAGCTGCTACTGGTGAATGTCATTAATTTGCCAACAGGCTGATGGCAGTATACAAGGTGAACACTGGCCAATAACTCAGTGCAATTCTACAAGACAGTGACCTCCAACAGTGCACTGTGAAAGCAAGAGTCTGAAGTGCTCCGATAAACCAAAGAATTTAAAAAAGGGATTTTATTCATGATATTTACCTAATTTATGTTAACTCTTTTCTTGTTGCTACTCTCCTCTGCTCTCTGTTTCACCATGTGTCTGTGTATGGATGAGCAGAGGAGAGAACATTAGTCCATTTCAATTTATTGCCTCGATGTATTTTACAATGCTAGCGTCAGATAACGGTTGTAACTAGATTTATTTTCTGTTTGTTTTCATGTACATATGTTCAGGTTGTTAAAAAAAATCCAGATGGAGGGGGTTGGTGTGGCTGACAGTGGGCCTATCTGTTTTGGTCTGACGTGCTGGTGCTCTAATGCGACATCCAGTGGTTCTGTATATCGAAAATAGCACCTTTAAAAAGAACCAAAACAATTATTTTAGTATTTAAAGCCTGACCAGACGGAACCTGAATCTGAGAATGGCAAGCAATATTACCGACTGTTAGCCTACCAGCTATCAGGTATATAGAGCCTACATGATAAATGTCCTAATAAGATACATTTGAGAAATCAAATCTGAATCAAACCTGAAACTTCAAGCACCAAAACTGCCTGAACCCAAATGAGCTGAGAAGTCTGAAACAGTAAATATCAAGATGACAAAGACAAAGAGAATCTGGTAACAGATACTACAAGATTACAATTTCAGATATTGGTAAAAAAAAAAAAAGGATGCAATGAAATAATATTAATGCATCTCTAAATAAATAGACGTCATTGAATAAAACAAACTAAAATGAATGTCCTTTCCTGTCAGACTCTCAGCCGGACACCATGCAGCAGAGTCCGGGGAAGCGTCTCTTCCTCTGTCTGATCAGCGGATGAGGAGTCAGATTCAACAAGCTGCTGTCATCTGCAACAAACAAACAAACATGTCATCCTGTTTCCATCACAGACAAAGTCCAGATGGTCCAGAGGTCACCTAACCACTTTACTTCACCCCTAAATATGAAGCAGTGACTGCTTGTGAACCCTTGTCACAGGTTCTAGATGTCTATGATATAAATTAATGTTTTTTTTCCCTGCCTTTTCTTTTTTCTTTATTTAAAATATTTTTTGTCTGACAGGTTTAGTGCTTAAGTCGAAGGCAAGTTGACTTCTTTTGTGGTTCTTGAAGACGTTTGACCTCTCATCTGAAAGGCTGATGGGGAGTCCCAGGTGGAGGTGGTCCAGACACACCCAGACGTGCCAGGGCACGTTTGTGTGTTGTCAGGACATTTGTGTGTCGTTGCCCCACCCTCCCATCATGTGAATTGTTAAGGTCACATGGGTCGAGGTTTGAACGGCAGTTAAATCACCTGGGTAGGCACCTAAGGTGCTTGTGTTCAGTGTTGCTTGTTCCAGCTGGACATAGATGGCCTCCTTTACTACTACTACTCCTTTAATTTCTCAAATGATCTGTCTTCCTTGTCCAAAATTTGAACATCTGTGGAGTGGTCTCTCCAACCACTCCTCGCTGCATTGCACAGTAGACGTTTTTTGTGCTCCCACAATTGTGAAACTTCTTTTGCACTGCTCCTCTAATGATGACATATTTTTACCCACTGCAAACATTACATACCTTGATTTTTCAGTGGCAATGGCATCGTCTCCCTGAGTTTGCTGAGTAGGTTTCGCATCTCTCGCATATCTCTGAACACAAAGAATCAGCAGTGTTTTATGAGCAGTCTAAATTATTCTGTAGAAAAATATAGTTCCTGCTAGGAAAACATTTCAGAATGGACAGAAAATGCAGGTGAAGCGGGTGTACCTCTCTATGTTTTCTATATCAGTTCCCACCAGCCAATGCTCCTGAGGAAAGTCGATGGGAGAGGAGGATCGGTCCTCCAGGATGGGAACATCTGAGCTCTCGTCCAGCCTGAAATCCACCTTTGGCTCTGAGTCTGTTCCTTCAGGACCGAACAGAAACTGATGAAACATCAACAAAGACACCTCATACACTAAAAACACATACATCTATAAAGCAATTCATGATTTCAGGCCATAAAACAATCAATTCTGGTGCTCCACATTCACTATTTTAAAATAGGAACATCTACATGTTCACTAATGAATTACTTTCTTCTAAAAGCAAAGGACATGCTTCAGCAATGTTGCCTGGAAATCCAATCTTTTTATAAGGTTTAACATAAATGTTTTCTTCCCTTCAACATTTTCTTTTAATTGTGTTTGTAAAAAGTAATGAAAATAACAGCTCTCTGCTGCCCCCTGCTGTTTCAACACAAAATGAGACCTCAGCTATGATCTCAAATGCAAAACGTGTGTTTATTTATTTACAGCCTATATATGAGGGTTTTTCCTGCATAGAAGAATTTTTGGTGTCCAAAAAAGAAGTTTTAGCCAGATCCAAAAGGAACTCACCAGCTCTGTAGTAACGTTATTTAGTTTAACCAGTTTCATTTACTTAAGCCTAACAGTTTTTAGAAATAACAGGAAAGTACATGCATTTCTGTGGAACAAGCTAACACACTCATTTCCTTTACTATACTTGGATAAAACCTGTTCACCCCCCCCAAAAGCCCCAGTATAAGCCAGGAAAAACTGTGTGTATATAAACAGAATAAGGTATATTTTGTTGCTTTATGCCCTCGGCTATTCGCTACTGTTGTTCAGCATAATTAGTTTTAATACCTCCAAGCAAACCAAACCAGTATTCAACAAATACTGTGTGTTTAAATCCATTTTAATTATATACTGCATTTCTTGTTCCATGAAAGGAAGCCGTTTAGTTACAAGCTGTCACATTTGTAAAGGACAAAGAGAACACAATGACAAACACACTGTGTTTATCATTTTGTCCCCTTTTTAATGTCTAAATTTATTTGTCAGTGAACATTTTTATGTTCAGGGGAAAGACTAAAATTGGAGGCAATGTAATATCCAAACATTGCACATAATGTTCAGCTGAGTTCAGCATTAAAACCCTAAAGCAAACAAACAAAATTGCTTTTCTTATGTTACAGTCACACTAGGGAAAACACTGGTTGGAGACCGCAGCACGAACAAAATTACTGCAACCGTGTGCAATGAACTTGTGATCTTGTTGCCTCTGAAATGGTTGCTTGGACAATGGGGACCAGGTCCGCCACCAGTCGCAGTCAGTTGCTGTCTTCAGGCGAATTTGGTGCGTCAAGACGGCGATAAAATGGCAATAAGACAGTCAGTCTGCTATGAGTTTGCAATTGAATTTTGGGTCAAGTTGTCAGTTACATGCAATCTGTTGCAATATGGTGATTAACTGAGACAAATTGGTGAGAATCACAAATCTGTTGCTGTGTACATACACAGAACCTCATAAATCTGAAACAAAAATTCAGAAATTCCTTCACAAATAGTGACGTAGTGAGTCCAAAGACAGTGATTTAATTGCAAAATGACACAGGCACTCTGCAACCTTGCTTTTATATAGGAATATAACCAGAATACAACCAGTTGGCAAACAGCTGAGTTGAGTCCCCTATTGCAAAGAGATGCATCGCAGACGAGTTGCGCTCATTGGTGCAGACTGACTCACATTGATTGCAACTTGTCTGTGTTTATAAATCAGACAGCGATTATTTGCAAACCTTTGCCAATCTGAGCGTGACTGCAGTCAGTCCGCGACTGTTTGGAGACAGGCTGCCTCCCGACGACCTGTGCAATCACCTTGTGAACAAAAGTGGTTGCCTAGAAGTTGAAGGTGTTGCATGCTCAACCTCTGGGTGACCAGTCGCTCCGACTACTTGCAATCAGTTACAGAATGCAAGAAAGATTAAATGCAATTGCTGGGCAACCACCGATTTTGACTAGTCGCAGGGAGGTTGCCGTCCTATTTTTACTCTTGTGTGAATAAACCATTAGCAGGAAATGCAAACAGGCTGCCTAACTGCCTGAAAATTACTAGAAAACTGCATTTCTGCCAGGCTAAAAAGGTCAAAACTCCAACAACACTTTATTGCTAGACTGTCATATTTAAACTGTTGGCCTTTACCCTCCTTTACTATCCTTGGAAATAGTAAGTTGTTCCAGAAACCTCCACTTGGGCCTCTTCTTGGATTTTAAATCACCTGCACAAAATTTCAGGTTGTAACGTCTGTGTCATATAAGGCTGTTTTACAACAAACACAGCGCAAGCTGACCAAACCACGATAATCATATCATGGCATATTGCACTTGGAAGGTGGTTAAAATAATAATTATATGCCTGGTATGTGAAAGTGAAATGTTAAAATCAGTTGCAAGTAACACTTGATTTTTTTCTTTTGTTTGTTTCTCATTAGTACACTTTTCAAAATGATCAAACACCTGCCTACAGCAAGCTATTATTTTGAAATATGCTTCAAATGTCTTTTATTTTTAATCTTTATATAATAATGTGGCATAATCATAATGTCTTATCATTTCTGTGACAGTACTTTTTCTGTGTAGCTGCAGCACCCCCAGCAGGCACATGGACTTGAGCATCTCCGTTATGAACATCTCCAGGCAGCACTGCAGCTGGATGAAGAGCCGACAGATCTCGGGATGGATCTCCCCGTCCTCTGGACTGCAGCATTAAGAAGAGGACATGGAGAGATACAATCAGACAAAGAGACAGGGAATGTGTAGACTACATCACAGCTGTTAGGAAGTATTTTGCAGATTTAACCTTTGTCTCATCCTGTTTTTCCACTAGTTTATTGTCTTTTCTTTAACGAAATTAACTTGAAGACATGTCACAAACCTATGACAGTGCCTTCCACATCTGCCACTGTCTTTCATAGTGTGGTTTTGGGCAGTGGTTCCCAAACATTTTAATCTTACTTACTCCCACAGCCCTGTCATATGGACAAAAACACCTTCTTTAATGACACCTTTCTTGTCCAAATGTGTTCAATAAAACTAATTTAAAAATGGATCTGGCTTCCTTTCAATTCACCATTTCTCTGTTATTGTTAGTTAATTGTTTCAACCACATTAGTTTATTCCTTCAACCATTTATCCACTACTTTTAGCTACAACTTAATATAACTATTCATTTTATTATGCTTAGTGACCAATTTCAGTTTATCCATTAATTAGCTAACAAATGTGTGTGTGTGTGTGTGTGTGTTGCTTTATTATCTCAACATATTAACACTTATTTTCTCTTTTATACTCACCTGTTCTACTGTTATCACTTTGAAACTTTATTTCATAAACTTGAAAAAAATAAAATAAATAAAACAATGAGGGAGCCAAAGTTCATTCCTACAAATAATAATCATAATAATAATAATATTAATAATGATAACGAAATTTCGTTCCTTCTTACCCCGAAACAGAGATGACGGCGAGGTCCTGGTGCGCAGCCCGGGCCATGGAGCATCCTTTGGAGCGCGTTTGGTGCATCTGGGCCCGCAGAGACGGACAGTCGGCGGAGATCTCCCCGACGGATATGACCTGCTCCCGGTACAGCGCTACGAGGGTGTTGAATTCCTGGACAGTCTTAAGGAAAACAAAACGTGCAACATCAACAACATCGTGCTCACGAATGACATGATATTACTGTGTGCATTTTCAAACACAATTAGAAGGATTCACCGCAAGTGTTTTTTATCCATTTTGCGCCACTGCTGCTGCACCTGCACGTGATAAAGTCGGATTTAACTGGCAAACACATGAATCTGTCCTTTGGTGCATAGCTGAACTCATGTCAATCATTAACAGACATTATTATGACATTCCTTATTTCAGCACCCACCATCCTGCTGTCGTCCACGGCCCCCTCCGTGCTCTCCCGGCCCTCCGCCTCCGTCTGCACCCCTTTACCGAGGGGAAAGATGCTCCCTGTAGATCTTGGGCGCTTTTTCCGCCCGTACGGTGCAGAACACATGCATGCACACCCACCACCGGAGCTGAGCCAGACGCAGCGAGGGATACCCTCTTTTCGGGTGGCTGTTGTGTCTTCTGTGGTGAAGAAAACGATGCGCGCAGACGCTGCTGGGTGGAGGCTTTTTCCTTAATGCTTAAAAGCCCCCCCGCAACAGTGCGTGACTGTTCCCCGCAGCAGAATCAGAAAAGATCCCCCAGCAGCTCCCTCTGCATCCCAGCCGAGAGGAGAGTCACCTTCAGCCCCTCCTGAAGGCCGACAGGGAGGCTCCTCCGTCTTCCGCCCCACGCTCACGTGTGCGGAGGATACAGAGGGAGCCAACGGCAAAACAAGTCGTCACCCTCCGCCTGAAAATTAACTGTTTGTGAGCATCCAAAAAGCCAGAAATGATTTCTTCCATGTGATGCACATTATTTAAACTGAAACAGTTTTACATTAAATTACCTACTCATGCATATCAGTTAGGGGCGTGTCCAGAGGGGGGTGCGGGGTGGCACCAGCCCCTTCGAAATATGTTGTGTGTAATTTTACAGATTTTAAATCGACTGTTATTATAGATAAAGCTACCCAGCTGTATATAATATAAATCTCCAGCTGTCATCAAAGTGATATACAGTTTAACAAATCAGTAATTATGATGCCAAACTTATAATGTATATGATTCTGCATAACCAAGAACTTTACTTTAGGCATTTTAAGTATATTTTGATACTAAGATTTCTACTAATCAAGCATGACTTTTACTTAAATAAAGGGTATGAATAAAGATATTCAGTACAAAATGTTTAAAAACTTGTGCAGCGCCACCTTTTGAGTAATATGTCCTGGAAATGCCCCAAAGTACAAAAAGACAAGTCTCTGTTTGTGAATACTTTATTATAGAAAATTTCCACAACATTGTGGTTCATCAAATTATGAGCTCATAACTACAGCATGGTGGGCACAGAAAGTGCAGACATAGGACTTGTACCACAAGCGGTAACAGTGAGGCTACTCCATAATTATAAACAGGAGAAAGTTTCGCAACAGAAACAACAGAAACAGTAACCAGTCACTAGCTTTGGCTAGTGACTGGTTACTCTGGCAGCAGCCACATTGAAACACCTCCAGGCAGCTGTTTGGACAGTTATTTTCCTATATTGGGGCAAATTTACCAAACTTCAATTGTTTATGTCCCAGTGAAGACTGAAACTACAATTCATTTGTCAAAATAACTGCCCTAAAAGTGCCCAGCGGCTTACCAAGATAGCTGCCAAAGAAGGACTTTGGCCTAACATAATGTGGAAGATACTTTTTTCCAATTACTTTCACCACCAGGGGCCAGCATTTTAGCAGTGGATGTGTTGCGATGTTTTCTGATTTGTGCTGCTGTTTTTTTTTTTTTTAACTTCTGATCTTTCTTTTTGGCCCTGCCCCCATGTCTTCAAGAGCCTTTGCCTTTTCAGTCTACCATTGTAAATAATGACTTGCTTGGTTAAATGTGAAGGTTACATGGACTCACTTCACCATCTTCTGGTACAAAGTGGTATTACATGAAAGTACAGCCTGGCCCTAGCTCAACTTCAGTTGATATCTCTTCAACACAATCCACTGTTATAGCAGTTGTTTCTGTTGTTAGCTTTACCTAATTTCAGAAGATTTTAAACCATCTTCAAAAGAGGAATTTACAAAAGGCACCTTTAAGTATAGATTTTATATATAAAAGATGGATGTAGCAGGTGTTCTAATGGCCAGCAGGAGGTGACTCCTCTGGTTGTAAAAACAAGTCAGATTGTATAAAATCTAAGAAGACCACGCCAATGCTCAGTTGGCGTTCTCAGTAAACACTTTCCTGATGAGTTTATGGTCTCAATCTCTAGTTTAAAGTCATATTTAATATAGCATGAAGTTCATTTTGTAATTATGGTTCCATTTATAATCAAAAATGATGACAAAGCAAACCATCAAAACAGTAATCCACAACATCACATTTCCTATGCCAATCTTTTAAATACAGTCCATGATCTCAAATTTTAAAAATACACCTAAGACTAACTAATAATTAACACATTGTATCTTGTTTATTTAACCTGCACAGGTGATGGAAGGAGCTGGCTTACTTCTTCCAGTTGTTAAAGTGAGATAAGATAAAAAGCCTCATGGCTCCTCCTCTGCTTCTAAAACACAAACATGAAATGAGGGTGTACTGATTAACTCTTAATAACAACAAATGTTAAAAACTACATTTCACCAAAATATTGAATTATTTCTTGAAATTGTTAAAACGAAAGAGTAAAAAAATAATTAGCAAAAAAATGAGTAAATGTTCTGCCAAAAATCAACCAGCATGCTCTTAATGAGGCTCCTGGTGTTGAAAATTAACAGAAGAAATGTCACTTTGCTTCAGGTTGTAGCGTCACCCGTGTATCAGGACAGCTCACAGTGTATTACTGCACTTTTAACACTGAAATTATTTCAGTAGTAATAACTTTATTTGTTATTACGATTGTGGCACTTCTGAAGTTACAAAGTGCTTCACAGTTTGGATAAAAGCATACAATAATGAGGTGTATGTACCCCAACATACAAACACAGTCAAGTGTACATCCTTACATTAATTTACAGACATAGTACTTCCATACAAGCATTTGTTGTGAACTACATCTAAAAATGAATGGTTAAGGAAAAGCAACTATTAAAATGCATTTAAAACAAACCACTGATTCAGTCAACTTGATGGGCTGAGGAAGGCTGCTGCAAAGTTTAGGCACTACAACCTCAAAGCGTGGTTGCCTCTGGATTTAAAATAAGAGATGTGAGGTTCAAAATTCAAATGGGTGGCGAGGGAGCCGATGCAATGACCGACCTCCTCAGTGAAGCTGTTGCAAGAACCTCCGTTTTGAGGTTCTGTCCTTCGCCGTGTTAGTAAGGAAGGAAAGAAGCTCAGTTTAAATCATCAGACTGATCATTTTAAAAAGTCATTAGGTATGATTTAGCTCTAATCATAATAGATTTAATACTGTAAACTTGAGCTGTTTCAGATGTTTCAACACTGTAATAAGAGTATGTGATTCAACAGGTGATACCTGAAAAATACATGTTACCCAGTTTAAAGAAAAAAAATACTGCAAACTCTCAGAATAAGAAGTACATAATTAACCAGAGGAACATCAGAACCAGGAAACCTCTGAATGAGCAGATGTAGCCAAGGACCATCCACACCTCATAGACCATGGGGCTCGATTCAGAGATGTAAAAATGAATCACGGTGAGTTCTTCGTCATCTGAGATATCTAATGAACAAGAGATGAAATGTTCTGTGTTCAGTGATCAAATTTGTGCTTAATCTGGTTATGAGTAATTTAGCAACAGAAATATTTCCATCCCCACAAGTTATTTCACGTTTTACAAGTGATACATTTTTATTTATAAAACTACTCCAAAAACGAAAAACCTTGAACTCTTTTGAGCACAATTAAAAGTGGAATGATATAATTAAACATATAAAACAATGACGAAATATTGTGAAAGGCTGCCAACTTTTAAATGACCATAAAAATATGACAGGCCATGGATGATGGATGACATTGGTTCAACTGATTCGGCAGAAAAATGCACTACTCATCATTTCCTCAGTCAGAAACCTTCATCTGGTAATTGTAGCCAAGTCTGACCACAACTTTCAAATCCCTAAAACAAATATCCAAAAGGCCCATCTGTCAAACTTTTTCTTGCTCATATTAAACCTGGCCAAAATTTTAAATAATGACAGCAATACATGTACAAATAATCAGGCTGTGCCATTAGTCACATTTTAATTTTAATTACAACTTTGGCTTCTAACAATTATTAAAACAAGATAATCAAGATAAAACTATTACTGCATCCTAGTTTTGTCCTAATTCTGCTGGACTGTGGCAGGTTCAGTTCAGTTCGCAATTATTCATTTATTTAGGTTTTTCAGGTATATTATAATTAAAGGTCAATGAAATCTCATTAACTGAAGTATTTTTCAAGTATAATAAATCCACATTTATTCCAAAGTCTATGAGTATTGCGGTAAAGAATCATGATCTCAATATTTACCAAAACAAAAGTGATTATGATTTTGCACCACGATCAAGTAACCCCACAAATAATTCCTGTAAACTGAAAGCTCAGCCTTCAGACTGCTCTAACACCCGGTTTCATGCAGTTTTCTCTACTCTTGGATCTCTATGATGTCAGTAAGAAGGGGTATGCCTAATATGGTCATTTTAGGCACACAGCTCTGGGTGTGAGCACCGAAGCCCTGCCCACATGGTGTTCAAACCTTACATTGAGGGGCGGCCAATCAGAAGAAATTTGGTATCAAAGTATCAAATAAATAAAGCTATTTTGAACTGTGAATAGTACTATAGTAATAATAGTAATAATAAAAACACAGGGCTGGAAATCAGTATAATAAGTCTCCTTTAAAATAACTGTACTTTGTTAATACAAAATAAAGGGTTCCTGGCTGTGTACATACACTATGTCACCCATCCAAATCATTGAATTCAGGTGTTCCAATCACTTCCATGGCCACAGGTGTATAAAATCCAGCACCTAGGCATGCAGACTGCTTCTACAAACATTTGTGAAAGAATGGGTCGCTCTCAGGAGCTCAGTGAATTCCAGCGTGGTACAGTGATATGATGCCACCTGTGCAGTCGTCCAGTCGTGAAATTTCCTCGCTACTAAATATTCCACAGTCAACTGTTAGTGTATTATAACAAAGTGGAAGCAATTGGGAACGACAGCAACTCAGCCACAAAGTGGTAGGCCATGGAAAATCACAGAGCGGGGTCAGCGGATGCTTAGGTGCATAGTGCACAGAGGTCGCCAACTTTCTGCAGAGTCAATAGCTACAGACCTCCAAACTTCACCTCAAGGTCAGACCATGCAAAGTTGCAATGGCCCAGTCAAAGTTCAGACCTCAACCTCACTGAAATGCTGTGGTTGGACCTTAAGAGAGCTGTGCATAAATGAATGCCTGCAAACCTCAATGAGCTGAAGAAATGCTATAAAGAAGAGTGGGCCAAAATTCCTCCACAACCATGTTAATGATAAAGTCATTCAGAGTTATTGCTGCTAAAGGTGGTTCTACAATCTACTGAATCGTGAGATGTACTTAGTATTTCCACACACTGCTTCTGCATTTCGGCTCAGTTCTTGTTAAGTGAATAAGGACACGTTTTAATGTGTCATGTTTGTTGTTCATCTCAGGTTGTACTTACCAATTTCAGAACCAGGTAAGGACCAGAAGTTTTTTTTTTATTACGTCCCATAAAACCTTACAACTGAAAGAGGGTGTACATTCTTTTTCACGACTGTATACAAGCCTAAGTTTGTTAGGTCACAGTTAAAGAAATAAGCAACCGTATAGACAGAAGTATCTACTGTCAAACTGAAAGTTGTCCCATGCCTGAATTTCAAAACTAAGCTCTGATGCCTCTTTCTCTGAGTGTCATTTTTAATAAAAAAGGACCTCAATAAAGGAGATAACTCAAATTGAAACACAAAATACAATATTGGAATAACATTGTCTTCCTATTTAAAAAAAATATATATGCGTGCACACTGAAAAAAGTTGCAGATTAAACTGTGTTATCGTTCCAACATATATGGCTAAATACCTTTAATTGGAGGAATGCTCTACCTGCACCAATTAGGAGTTCAGACTGTTTTGATTTTAACGGTTTTAATTATTGTTTAGCTGTTTACAAACATCTTTACCAGCTGTGTAAGGTTAAAACATCCTGCTGAAACTAAAGCATGGAGATAAAGCTATACCATTTATTGCTTCTCCAGAGACCAAGGTCCTGATGCAATGTGAGCCAAGAGTGAAAACTAGGTCAGTCATGCAGAGACGTGCACATTTGCTTTTTTTCCCCACTCTTCACAGTGTGCCAGTTACTTTGGATAATTCAGCCTTCTCTGTTAAAGTATTACACTGGAAATACTTTCTAGGCAAATAGAAAAAAAAAATACAACTAAACAGCAAAGTTTCTCACCCCTGAATGAATAGTGGTGTGAATATTGGCGTCTTTCACGATGGCTGGGCAGAGGCCAATTTGCACACGGGGAAGTCCTGAAATCCTGTTTGCGAGCAGAGTAAAGTTTCGGGAAAAGGGTCTCTGCTCTTTGTTTGAGCTCTGAAGAAGACAGAGAACAGGAAAAAATACAGAAATAAAGAGCAAATCCTCACATTTCAGTAGACGGAACCAGAAAAGTGCCATTATAATCAGAAAGAACGAGTTAATGAATGAATGGGGGCAGTTCACCTTGGTGAGAGCTGGCGTTTAAGATGATCCTGCGGCACAGAGGGCAAGGGGTGTAGCTTTCTTTGTTCTTGGCATGCGTGCGAAGACAAGGCTCGCAGAAGACGTGCCCGCAGGGCTCACAGCTGTACGGACTGAAGTAGACGTCCAGACACACGGCGCAGGTGAGACCCTCTGTGTCCTGCTCCTCCTCCTCGTCCTCATCCTCACTGTCCAGCAGCGAACCTCTCACACTTTCAGCCTGGACATAAACACATCAGATTTTTTCTGGTTCCCAACAGTCGTGGGAAATCTGTCAATAAGTCCAGCACATTTGTTTTATCATGAACTGAAATTCTCTTTTTGGTACTCAGTTTTTATCCTGCGATATAAAATTGCCACACATTGAAGTCATCAGCTTCTTAATCTCTGAAAAGTCTTCAAATTAAAGATACCTCCAAAACATTGTATTATGTAAAGCATATTTTCAGACAGAAAAATCTGAAACAGAAAATCCCCCAGATCACATTATGAATCTTTTTTTTTTTTTTTTTAAAGATTCATTTTTGGCCTTTCTTAGATAGCATTCTGTGAAGAACAGATAGGAAAGAATGGGGAGAGAGAGCAGGGGAAGACGCACAGCAAAGGGCCACAGGTCGGATTTGAACCCGGGCTGCCTGCATTCCAGCCATGTGGCATATGGATATCAACCAGTGAGCTATACTGGCACCCCACATTGTGAATCTTAACTTTAAAATAATTAACTTACTCTGCTATACCTACCTTCTTCTAGTAACCCTTCCAAACAAGCAATACTTATTCATTGTTTTTCTAATTGTGCTGTCATGAACTTTAACATGCTCACTGAGGCCTGTAGAATCTCAGATGTAGCTCTTGGATATTTTTGTAGTTTCTCTGAGCATTGAACTGTTTGACCTTGGGGTGAAACTGCTGGGATGTCCACTCCTGGGAAAATTGAGGCGTTGTGTTAACACACCTGAATGCTCCAGACCAGCAAACTGCCAAAACATCTGCTTTTACAGATGTGGTCACACAATTAATCAAGTGCATTTGATTAGCAGAAGATTTAGATATCTGCTAGCTGATGACAAGTGATGGACTACTAAAGCACCAGAATTTTACACAACAAAACTGGAACACAAATTGGATAGGCTGTACCACATAGCAAGCCAAATAGCTGTCAGATAATTTTATTAAGATGTTCCAAAAGGCACCAACAGCACAAACACAGAGGAGAGGCCAACCAGGCAGCTATAAGCTACAGCCGCCTGTGTCAGCAAACCTTTCAAATAAAGCTGCCACACCCTCAACTTTATTTTTTACAGTATAGCTGTTCTGAAGGGGGAACTATCCACAGAGGTCAAAGACTTTTGCACCAGATGGATTTTTGATGCTGTAAAGTTGGACATTTTACCATGGGAGTCTATGGGATTGACTCGCTTTTTGAACCAGCCTCAATGGCCATTAGAGAAATTGCAGTTTTTGGCACTTTTATGTTGGCTTTATTTTTCAGCCCCAGAGGTTGCTGCTTGATCACACTCTGCGTACACACACACACAAACTGAGTGTGAACTTTATTCTCACCAGCTCGTTCTCCTGCTGGCGCTGCAGCCATCTCTCTCTCCTCCTCTGTTTCCTCCGCAGACTCTTCAGGCGGTTCTTCTCTCTTTTGGTACGGCTGTTTGAGGCTGGGGAGCCCATAGTGGCTCGAGGCTGAGACAGTAACACACACACACACACGCACACAAGTTACTGATTTAGCAGCTCAAACAACAAAAACCACCAGCTAGTGTAATGCTTTTTAACTGGTTTGTAAGGATACAGTTTAATCATAAGTGCCACCAAAGTTCATCAGCTATACTGTCTCATGAGGTTGTAAAAACCACTAATAAAAAATACAACAGGGGCTGAATGAAACATAACAATCTGCAAACTGACAATGTAACAGAACAAAGACGGCACACATGATATGGCCATTCTCATGGCCCTACAACAAGAGAAGGTGAAAAATGTAAAGTCTGTCCTGAGAGTAGCATTAGAGGATAGGATATGGAGTAATTAAATATGTAAAGGGTTCATCCTCTGGGGAGCATAAGTCTCATCAATACATTTTACAAGAAAGTGCCAATTTTCAGAGATTATACTCAAATGCAGACACAAACGCAGCGAGCTGCAGACAACAGGGAGAAGTAGTCCTTCCTGTTATTGCAGTGTAGTGCCTTCACGGACAAGTCTGCGCAGTCACAAAAAAATGGGCATGCACTCCTACGTCTGCACAGAGCTCACGTCTGAAGACTAAATTTACACTGCTCGGACCCAAGCTGACCCTAGCAGACTTGTGGACATGGAAACTATAACATGCCTTTTAGAAAGACAGAAAAATGGCCTAATCATAGTGCTACAAAATATAT